>BMAC01000352.1:380481-425533 GCA_014905375.1 Phtheirospermum japonicum | reverse complement strand
CATCCAAAAGAGCTTGGGGCTCCAGCTCAGAGGCAGAGCATGGAAGAGGAAAAGTCTAGAAGGATGACGTGGCATAAACGGATTACAGCCACAAGACGGTGCGTAAGTATCCATGAGCGAATTACAGCAATATGAAGGGTATAGGCCGGCTGGCTAAGCTTTTAGCCCCGAGCTAGAGATGATATCCTCGAGCTGGCAGTGATAGCCTCGAGCCTTTTCTGGCAATTAGCCTCGAGCTAGAGCTTATAGCTGAGAATCTCGCATTTTTCTGGCTAAGATTTTAGCCCCGAGCTAGAGCTGATAGCCCTGAGCTGGCACTGATAGCCTCGCGCTTTTCTGGCTAATTCTTTAGCCCCGAAGCCTAGAGCTGATAGCTGATAATCTCGCATTTTTCTGGCTAAGTTTTTAGCCCCGAGCTAAAGCTGATAGCTGAGAATATCACATTTTTCTGGCTAAGTTTTTAGCCTCGAGCTAGAGCTGATAGCCTCGAGCTGGCACTGATAGCCTCGCGCTTTTCTGGCTAAGCTTTTATCCCCGAGCTAGAGCTGATAGCCTCGAGCTGGCACTGATGGCTTGCACTTTTATGGCTAAGTTTTTAGCCCCGAGCTAGAGCCGATAGCAGATAATCTCGCATTTTTTTGGCTAAGTTTTTAACTCTAGCTAGAGCTCATAGCCTCGCGCTTTTTTGACTAAGTTTTAAGCTCCGAGCTAGAGCTGATAGCCTCTCGCTTTTCTGGCTAAGTTTTTAGCCCCGAGCTAGAACTGATAGCTGAGAATCTCGCATTTTTCTGTCTAAGCTTTTAGCCCTGAGCTAGAGCTGATAGCCTCGAGCTGGCACTGATAGCCTCGCGCTTTTCTGGCTAAGTTTTGAGCTCCGAACTAGAGCTGATAGCCTCGAGCTGGCACTGATAGCCTCGAGCTAGAGCTTATAGCCTCACTCTTTTCTACCTAAGTTTTTTGCCCCGAGCTAGAGCTGATAGCTGAGAATCTCGCATTTTTGTGGCTAAGCTTTTTAGCCCTGAGCTAGAGCTTATAGCTTCGAGCTGGCACTGATGGCCTCGTGATTTTCTGGCTAAGTTTTTAGCCCCGAACTAGAGCTGATAGCTGATAATCTCGCATTTATTTGGCTAAGATTTTAGCCTCGAGCTAAAGGGGATAGCACTATCTTGCATCTCTCTGGATAAGTTTTTATCTCCGAGCTAGAGCTGATAGCACTATCTTGCATTTCTCTGGCTAAGTTCTTAGCCCCGAGCTAGAGCTGATAGCTAAGGCAAATTTTTGACTCTGAGCTCGAGCTGTTCTTCCTGCTTTATTTTAGCTAAATTTTTTACTCCGAGCTTGATCTATTAGCTCTGGCTAGTCTCCTTACAATTTTTCTTGGCCCAATTTAAGCCCTACCCGAGCTCCTGAGGCCCATTAAACAATTGCATCGCATTTTTCTGGCCCAATTTAGGCCTTACTCGAGCTGTTGAGGCCCATTAAGCCTTTTTCTTATGTTTTTTCTGGCCCAATTTAGGCCCTCCCGAGCTGCTGAGGCCCATTAAACGATTTCCTTGTATTTCTTATGGCCTAATTTGGGCCTTACCCGAGCTATTGAGGCCCAATTCAGGCCTTACCCGATCTGGTTTATTTTTAATACATGGTTGTTTTCCATGTTCTATTCAGTGGCGTCCGCCCCTTAATATTAATTCCGAGCATCCTCTCGACCTACCGCAGCGTGTAGGATTTGGGGTTGACGTTTGTCAACTTAACCTTGAGCATCCACTCAACCTATCGCTGCGGATATGACTTTTAAGTTGGCATCTGTCAACTTATTAATCTTGAGCCTCTGCTCGGTGATTTCAAGTTTGTGCCAAAACACATGTAAATATTCGTGCGATAAATTAAATTTTATTATAGAACTGATCTCTTTACCTTACATGATCAAGTACATTATCAACGAAAAGAACTGTAGAAGTAGATTCACTGAATTGCTCTTTATTCTTCTTTCAACCAAAGTAAGTCTTCAAAATTACCACATTCCATGCTTGAGGGATTTCCCTTCCATCCATATCTGCAAGCTCATATCCTCCCACTTCTAACACCCGGGTTACTCTGAAGGGTCATTCCCAGTTAGCCTCAATCTTTCCCAGATCTTGGCCAAAGCCTGCCTTTCTCAAAACTAGGTCCCCAACCTGAAAGTTTCTTTTAGCCACTCTACTATTGTAAGCAGCTATCATCCTTGTTCTCATTTCCTCCATCTAAAGGAAGCCCTTTCTCTCTTCTCAGCTATCAAATCAAAGGAGTCTCGCACCATGATCTCGTTCTGCTCCTCATTAGATGTTAGAATTATATGAGTCGTAGCGCACACCTCTGCTGGTATGACGGCGTCCATGCCATACACTAGGCTAAATGGACTCTCCCCCGTAGCCTCTTTCGGGTTGGTTCAGTAAGCTCATAGGACTGATTGGAGTTCTTTGACCCATTTTCATCTAGCTCTCTCCAATCGCATTTTGATCCCCCGAACCAAGATCTTATTGATAGCTTCTACCTGTCCATTAGCCTATCGGTGGTATACTGAAGTGAAGCTTTGCTTGATTTTCATCCAATCACACCATTCCTTCAGGCCATTTCCCGTGAACTGGGTGCCGTTGTCCGACACGAGCACCCGGGGTATTCCAAAACGACACACAATGTTCTTCCATAGGAACTTCAATATAGCTTCCTCAGTAACTTTTGCTAATGGCTCAGCTTCCCCCCATTTACTAAAATATTCCACAGCCACCACCAGGAATTTCCTCTTTCCCGAGGCCACGGGAAAAGGGCCCACCAAGTCGATTCCCCATTTCGCGAAGGGACATACTGCACTCATGGTCATAAGTTCTTCAGCTGGCCTGTGAATTAAGGGGGTATGCATCTGACACTTTTCCGAGCCAGAACTCAAGCACCCATATGGTTACCCACATCCTTCATGCATTTCTTTGAGAATCTTACTCAATCTCCTTTGTCCTCAAGCACTTAAGGAAAGTCATCCCAAACCCCCTCTTGTACAGTTTCCCTCCTATCAGAAAAAATGCGCAGCTCGTATCTTGAGCCTAACCGCCAAGCTCCGATCTTTAGGCACGGCACCCTTTCAAAGTATGCCTTTATCTCCGCCTGCCAATCCCCTCATTCTATGAGCTCGGCTATGGTATTCTCCATCACCCCCTCGGGTGCCATCAAGAGAGTTATTTACCTTTCTTTGCAATCAACCGCCGAACTAGCTACCTTTGCCAGGTAATCAGCGCGCGCTCGTTCTCCTGCCTCAGGATCTGTATCATCTCCAAGTGCTACAGCTTCTCTCGACATTTTTTTTGAATTTGTCGACATACTTTTTCATTTTTTCTCTCATACCTCGAATTCACCGCTGGTTTGCTTGTAAACCAGCTGTGAATCTAAATGTACTGATATCCTTTTGGCTCCTAACTTTGTAGCCATTTGTTTCCTCTTATGCACACCTCATACTCTGCCTCATTGTTAGATTCTCGAATATTTCAATCTTAACCGCGTATTCCGTTTCGTCCCCTTCTGGGCTAATCAACCACTATTCCTGTCCCACATCCAGCCTGTCTTGCCGATCCATCAACAAAGATCATCCACTGACCCTTTATCTCCTGGGGTCGGGTCATTTCCTGCAGAAAATCTACTAGGGCCTATGCTTTGACAGTCACACGGTTTTGGAACTCAATTTCAAATTCACCCATCTCGATCACCCACTTGATGATTCTCCCCAACGTCTCCGGCTTACTGAGGACTGATTTCAAAGGGAGATTGGTTCTGAGTAACTATTTTGTGGGCGGAGAAATACGGTCTCAGTCGTCTAGATGTAACTACTAGGGCTAGAGCTCCTTTCTCAATTCTCAGCATACCGAAGCTCAGCTCCCTTGAGTGCTTTACTAACATAATATACCGGAGCTTGATTTTTCCTTCCTTCTTTACCAGCACCGTGCTCACCGCAGATCCTTCTATAGACATATACAGGTATAATGTCTCTCTCGGGTTCGGTTTTGTAAGAAGGGACATTTCAGATAAAGAAGCTTTAAGATCCTCAAAGGTTTTCTGACACTCATCGCTCCAGCAAAAACCTGGAGTTTTCTCTCAATACTCTGAAGAAAGGAAGGCTACGCTCTGCAGCTCATGAGATGAACCTATTCAGTGCCGCCAGATGTCCTGTTAGGCGTTGAACCTCTTTCACACTCTTAGGAGGGGCCATGTTTATGATAGCCCTGAATCTTCTCGGGATTGGCCTCAATTCCTCTCTCGGTGCCATATATCCTAAGAGTTTCCCCGACCTAACCCCAAACGCACATTTCTTAGGGTTCAACTTCATACGATACTTCCTCAACGTTCGAAAGGTCTCCGCTAGATCACTTACATGTGATCCCGACTTGACACTCTTTACTAGTATATCGTCTACGTAAACCTCCATGTTTCTGCCCAATTGCTGGGAGAACATCCTGTCTACTAGCCTCGTGTACGTGTCTCCTGCATTCTTAAGGCCAAAAGGCATTATCACGTAATAGTAGTTACGAAAGGTGTGATGAAGCTGACCCTCTTCTGATCTTCAACTGCTAGCATTATCTGGTGATTGCCTTGGGAGGCATCCATCATGCTAAGGAGCTCACAACCCGAGGTTGATTCCAACAGTTGGTCTATTCGTTGTAAAGTGTAATGGTCTTTAGGACAAGCCTTGTTTAAGTCCCTGAAGTCCACACACATTCTCCAATTATCCTTTGTTTTAGGGACCAGAACAACGTTGGACAACCACTCTAGGAAATTGAATTTCCTTGATGTGCTTTGCTTCCAGCAGCTTGTTCACCTCTACTCGGATAATAGCCTCCTTCTTGGCCCCGAAGTCTCTTATCTTTTGCTTGACTGGCGTAAATGAAGGGTTGATGTTGAGCCTATGCTCTGCTACCAACGGGTCGATCCCTACTAGCTCATTCGGCGACCAGGCGAATACATCTGCATTAATGCGCAAGAAACTAACAAGCTCTTTCAATATTTCTGGAGACAAGGTGGTTCATATCCTCCACAGTTCTGTGTGCTTCTCCAGGGACTATCTCTACCATCATTAACATCTCATTTGGCTCTACGTGTTCCTTGGATTCATCGGGCAATGTATGGACCCCCGAGGTGTTTGCTCTAGCAGGCTCATCCTTTCTTCTCCCTTGTTTTACACTCTGCACATACAACTTCCTCGAAGTGTATTGGTCCACTGCCGACCTCTCCCACTTCACCTCTTACTGGCAACTTCATTTTCATGTGGTATATTGACACCACCGCCTGAAAGCTACTAAGTGATATGCTGACTTGGTAAAGGTAGTGGGAAAGACTCTACACATTACTACGTCTGAAAATCGGTATACCACCACTGAATTCTCAAACCTGCACAAATGATCAAGCATTTCTTCAGTACCATCGTACTCAAATCCCATCGATTGATAACCGATAGGTAAGTCATCTCTTAAGACCTCTTCCGCAAAATGGAGTCGCCCGGCGAGCTCTTTTTAGGGGGCATGGCTCGCTAATTTCCTCTTCAGCTCTCTCACCTCCTTGTTCAGACCTTCTACCACTTCTGGCATGTCGGAAACATTCTTGTCGAAGGTTTCGTCAATTGATACAGCTGTGCTCTCATCATCTAGCGCTCCCGAGCTGTGGACCGGCTTGCCAACAGTTTCTCCTGCTAGATTGTTTCCCTGAGGTGGTGCTGGTGGTGGCGTGCCCATGCTAGCCAATCTTTTGTCCACCAGCTTCATCTACAGCTCGTGCAAATAGCACTGGATAATTGTTCGAGAAACAGCGATCCCAACGGGCTTAACTCTTGGACCTGACGAGAATCCTATTCCAAGCGTCGGATTAGGTGTTGGCTCAATGGGATCTGGGGGTGGGTCTCACGTAGCCCCCTCTCCTTCCATAATTTTCCCCGTTGTTCGCGTTGTTGGTGTTTTATTCAAGTTCTCAACGAGATTTCGTCGCAGCTCCTCCATAACTTCAACCAGATACTCACGTCTTAGATCTGAGTATTCCCACAGACGGCCCGAGTTGTTCATTACCCGAAAATGAGATTCAAACGAACGATTTTTGATCTTCAAAAAATGTACCCAACCTCTAAAATGAATGAAACCTGCGCCCACAAAAGAATGTCAGACGGGGACCGGAAGGGTTTTTCGGTGAATCCCTCTCCGATGCTTAAGTTAGCGTATAGAGGAAATTTGGCAGAGTAAGGACTTGATTAGAGAATGAGTTACCTTTATGTACTTTTGTGATTATCTATTTATAGGTGTACTTTTCTAGGGTTTCCGCGAAATCAGGGCTCGTTTATTCCACGTCATCCTTATAAACTTTTTCTCTTCTTTGCTCTGCCCTGAGTTGAAGCCCCAAGCTCTTTCGGATGACCCCGACCTGGGCCATAAGACCTCGAGCTGTATGCACAGTCCCGAGCTGAGAATTGACCTCGAGTTGGAGGTATAGGACGATCTGATCTAATCTTTTTTATCCCGAAACAAAACTTAATTTTGAGGTGGTGGACGAGATAAGTCGAGAAGGTGCCCAATCACCCAATGCTATATGGCCCTTTGATATCTTTGTGGTGATCGACTACTCGCGGTTCCGACCTCCGAAGCTAATTAGAGTGTTTTGCATCTCGGACGTACTTTTTGTGCCCGCCTTGGTGATTATTAAGCGCGCAATTCTTGCTCTTGGAGAATACCAACTGGGAAAACTATAAATACCTCAGCCTCAAGGCTGAGAAAGGTATGGCATTCTTGTGTATTCTTTTCCTTGCAGACTGAAATACTCCATACGCTTATCTGACTTAAGCATCGGAGGGGTTTCCACCTGAAAACCTCCGGTGGTCCTTTTCTGACGTGTTTTTGGGTGCAGGTCAGGTTTACATAAGGCAAAGTGTTAATCTCAGGCGTTGTCATATTTTTTGGGTGAAACACTTCCGATTAGTCTTCCTTGTGATTCGACTCGAGTCCAACTTACCGCCTACAACTGCTCCGTTCTCTTACAGACGAGCTTTTTATTTTTAAATAAAAAGTAGGTGTAAAAAGTTCGATTCAAAATTTGGCGCCGTTGCCGGGGAAGGCTAAAGGTCGTCGATTTTTGGTGTTTGCTCTTAGTGACTTTGTTAGTGTGCTTATTTATTTGTTTGTGTTAGTGTTCATTTTGTGATTTTTGTTTTTGTTACTTTTGTACTTTATGGTGCATTTAATATCGGTTTTTGAGTGTTGTGGTTTGTTGCCACATGTAAATATTCGTGCGATAAATTAAATTTTATTATAGAACTGATCTCTTTACCTTACATGATCAAGTACATTATCAACGAAAAGAACTGTAGAAGTTGATTCACTGAATTGCTCTTTATTCTTCTTTCAACCAAAGTAAGTCTTCAAAATTACCACATTCCATGCTTGAGGGATTTCCCTTCCATCCATATCTGCAAGCTCATATCCTCCCACTMCTAACACCCGGGTTACTCTGAAGGGTCATTCCCAGTTAGCCTCAATCTTTCCCAGATTCTTGGCCAAGCCTGCCTTTCTCAAAACTAGGTCCCCAACCTGAAAGTTTCTTTTAGCCACTCTACTATTGTAAGCAGCTATCATCCTTGTTCTCATTTCCTCCATCTAAAGGAAGCCCTTTCTCTCTTCTCAGCTATCAAATCAAAGGAGTCTCGCACCATGATCTCGTTCTGCTCCTCATTAGATGTTAGAATTATATGAGTCGTAGCGCACACCTCTGCTGGTATGACGGCGTCCATGCCATACACTAGGCTAAATGGACTCTCCCCCGTAGCCTCTTTCGGGTTGGTTCAGTAAGCTCATAGGACTGATTGGAGTTCTTTGACCCATTTTCATCTAGCTCTCTCCAATCGCATTTTGATCCCCCGAACCAAGATCTTATTGATAGCTTCTACCTGTCCATTAGCCTATCGGTGGTATACTGAAGTGAAGCTTTGCTTGATTTTCATCCAATCACACCATTCCTTCAGGCCATTTCCCGTGAACTGGGTGCCGTTGTCCGACACGAGCACCCGGGGTATTCCAAAACGACACACAATGTTCTTCCATAGGAACTTCAATATAGCTTCCTCAGTAACTTTTGCTAATGGCTCAGCTTCCCCCCATTTACTAAAATATTCCACAGCCACCACCAGGAATTTCCTCTTTCCCGAGGCCACGGGAAAAGGGCCCACCAAGTCGATTCCCCATTTCGCGAAGGGACATACTGCACTCATGGTCATAAGTTCTTCAGCTGGCCTGTGAATTAAGGGGGTATGCATCTGACACTTTTCCGAGCCAGAACTCAAGCACCCATATGGTTACCACATCCTTCATGCATTTCTTTGAGAATCTACTCAATCTCCTTTGTCCTCAAGCACTTAAGGAAAGTCATCCCAAACCCCCTCTTGTACAGTTTCCCTCCTATCAGAAAAAAATGCGCAGCTCGTATCTTGAGCCTAACCGCCAAGCTCCGATCTTTAGGCACGGCACCCTTTCAAAGTATGCCTTTATCTCCGCCTGCCAATCCCCTCATTCTATGAGCTCGGCTATGGTATTCTCCATCACCCCCTCGGGTGCCATCAAGAGAGTTATTTACCTTTCTTTGCAATCAACCGCCGAACTAGCTACCTTTGCCAGGTAATCAGCGCGCTCGTTCTCCTGCCTCAGGATCTGTATCATCTCCAAGTGCTACAGCTTCTCTCGACATTTTTTTTGAATTTGTCGACATACTTTTTCATTTTTTCTCTCATACCTCGAATTCACCGCTGGTTTGCTTGTAAACCAGCTGTGAATCTAAATGTACTGATATCCTTTTGGCTCCTAACTTTGTAGCCATTTGTTTCCTCTTATGCACACCTCATACTCTGCCTCATTGTTAGATTCTCGAATATTCAATCTTAACCGCGTATTCCGTTTCGTCCCCTTCTGGGCTAATCACCACTATTCCTGTCCCACATCCAGCCTGTCTTGCCGATCCATCAACAAAGATCATCCACTGACCCTTTATCTCCTGGGGTCGGGTCATTTCCTGCAGAAAATCTACTAGGGCCTATGCTTTGACAGTCACACGGTTTTGGAACTCAATTTCAAATTCACCCATCTCGATCACCCACTTGATGATTCTCCCCAACGTCTCCGGCTTACTGAGGACTGATTTCAAAGGGAGATTGGTTCTGAGTACTATTTTGTGGGCGGAGAAATACGGTCTCAGTCGTCTAGATGTAACTACTAGGGCTAGAGCTCCTTTCTCAATCTCAGCATACCGAAGCTCAGCTCCCTTGAGTGCTTTACTAACATAATATACCGGAGCTTGATTTTTCCTTCCTTCTTTACCAGCACCGTGCTCACCGCAGATCCTTCTATAGACATATACAGGTATAATGTCTCTCTCGGGTTCGGTTTTGTAAGAAGGGACATTTCAGATAAAGAAGCTTTAAGATCCTCAAAGGTTTTCTGACACTCATCGCTCCAGCAAAAACCTGGAGTTTCTCTCAATACTCTGAAGAAAGGGAGGCTACGCTCTGCAGCTCATGAGATGAACCTATTCAGTGCCGCCAGATGTCCTGTTAGGCGTTGAACCTCTTTCACACTCTTAGGAGGGTCCATGTTTATGATAGCCTGAATCTTCTTGGGATTGGCCTCAATTCCTCTCTCGGTGCCATATATCCTAAGAGTTTTCCCGACCTAACCCCAAATGCACATTTCTTAGGGTTCAACTTCATACGATACTTCCTCAACGTTCGAAAGGTCTCCGCTAGATCACTTACATGTGATCCCGACTTGACACTCTTTACTAGTATATCGTCTACGTAAACCTCCATGTTTCTGCCCAATTGCTGGGAGAACATTCTGTCTACTAGCCTCGTGTACGTGTCTCCTGCATTCTTAAGGCCAAAAGGCATTATCACGTAATAGTAGTTACCGAAAGGTGTGATGAAGCTGACCCTCTTCTGATCTTCAACTGCTAGCATTATCTGGTGATTGCCTTGGGAGGCATCCATCATGCTAAGGAGCTCACAACCCGAGGTTGATTCCAACAGTTGGTCTATTCGTTGTAAAGTGTAATGGTCTTTAGGACAAGCCTTGTTTAAGTCCCTGAAGTCCACACACATTCTCCAATTATCCTTTGTTTTAGGGACCAGAACAACGTTGGACAACCACTCTAGAAATTGAATTTCCTTGACGTGCTTTGCTTCCAGCAGCTTGTTCACCTCTACTCGGATAATAGCCTCCTTCTTGGCCCCGAAGTCTCTTATCTTTTGCTTGACTGGCGTAAATGAAGGGTTGATGTTGAGCCTATGCTCTGCTACCAACGGGTCGATCCCTACTAGCTCATTCGGCGACCAGGCGAATACATCTGCATTAATGCGCAAGAAACTAACAAGCTCTTTCAATATTTCTGGAAACAAGGTGGTTCATATCCTCACAGTTCTGTGTGCTTCTCCAGGGACTATCTCTACCATCATTAACATCTCATTTGGCTCTACGTGTTCCTTGGATTCATCGGGCAATGTATGGACCCCCGAGGTGTTTGCTCTAGCAAGCTCATCCTTTCTTCTCCCTTGTTTTACACTCTGCACATACAACTTCCTCGAAGTGTATTGGTCACTGTCGACCTCTCCCACTTCAACTATTACTGGCAACTTCATTTTCATGTGGTATATTGACACCACCGCCTGAAAGCTACTAAGTGATATGCTGACTTGGTAAAGGTAGTGGGAAAGACTCTACACATTACTACGTCTGAAAATTGGTATACCACCACTGAATTCTCAAACCTGCACAAATGATCAAGCATTTCTTCAGTACCATCGTACTCGAATCCCATCGATTGATAACCGATAGGTAAGTCATCTCTTAAAACCTCTTCCAAAAATGGAGTCGCCCGGCGAGCTCTTGCTAGGGGGGCATGGCTCGCTAATTTCCTTTCAGCTCTCTCACCTTTTTGTTCAGACCTTCTACCACTTCTGGCATGTCGGAAACAATCTTGTCGAAGGTGTTGTCAGTTGATATAGTTGTGCTCTCATCATCCTGCGCTCCCGAGCCATGGACCGGCTTGCCAACAGTTTCTCCTGCTAGATTGTTTCCCTGAGGTGGTGATGGTGGTGGGGTGCCCATTCTAGCCAATCTTTTATCCACCAGCTTCATCTACAGCTCGTGCAATAGCACTGAATAATTGTTTGAGAAACAGCAATCCCAACGGCTTAACTCATGGACCTGAAGAGAATCATGTTCCATACATCGGATTTGGTGTTGGCTCAATGGGATCTGGGGGTGTGTCTCGCGGAGCCCCCTCTCCTTCCACAGTTTTCCCCGTCGTTCGCGTTGTTGGTGTTTTATTCAAGTCCTCAGTGAGATTTCATCACAACTCCTTTATAACTTCAACCAGATACTCACGTCTTAGATCTGAGTATTCCCACAAACGGCGCCAATTGTTTGTTACCTGAAAATGAGATTCAAACGAACGATTTTTGATCTTCAAAAAATGGTACCCAACCTCTAAAATGAATGAAACCTGCGCCCACAAAAGAATGTCAGACGGGGACCGGAAGGGTTTTCCGGTAAACCCTCTCCGATGCTTAAGTTAGCGTATGGAGGAAATTTAGCAGAGTAAGGAGTTTATTATAGAATGAGTCACCTTTATGTACTTTTGTGATTATTTATTTATAGGTGTACTTTTCTAGGTTTTCCACGAAATCAGGGTCGTTTATTCCACGTCATCCTTATAGACTTTTATCTTCTTTGCTCTGCCCTGAGTTGAAGCCCCAAGCTCTTTCGGATGACCCCGACCTGGGCCATAAGACCTCGAGCTGTATGCACAGTCCCGAGCTGAGAATTGACCTCGAGTTGGAGGTATAGGACCGATCTGATCTAATCTTTTTTATCCCGAAACAAAACTTAATTTTGAGGTGGTGGACGAGATAGTCGAGAAGGTGCCCAATCACCCAATGCTATATGCCCTTTGATATCTTTGTGGTGATCGACTACTCGCGGTTCCGACCTCCGAAGCTAATTAGAGTGTTTTGCATCTCGGGACGTACTTTTTGTGCCCGCCTTGGTGATTATTATCGCCAATTCTTGCTCTTGGAGAATACCAAGGCGTGGCACGATTTTCATTCATTTTTAGACCCGGGATGACATCGACCATAGACGTCGTCAAGCTTAAGACGTTAAACAAGCAATTCTTTGGAGGCAACCCAAGCCCTTTTTAACTTTGTTTTTTTTTTGTGTGTTTTTATTTCTTTTCGTTTCAGGTCCCCTTCGATTTTCAAGCCCGTTGATCATTTTTGAATGCTCGACTCATCACCCCAAGCGCGATTTCAGGGACGTATCTCTCTTTCTCTTACCTTTTACCATACTCAGCTTAATTTTTCATTTTATACAATGTGGACATTGTATGGTTTAAGTGTGGGGGGGTTTGTCCTTGATTAGTAATCTTTTGTATGCTTGCTTGTGGTTTATTTGAATCGTGTGTATTTATATTGACTGGAACCTTGACGAAGTGACGTGGATAGATGCTTTTGTTAGGATATTTAGACTTTCGTTCAAACAATAGTGTGATTGTGGGGAATGAAGTGTAAAGAGTCTATGAAGTGTTTTGTCCCCTGTTCTATTCTTGTTTCGTTCTAATGAGTCGAGTACTCTCTACTAGCCCTGTTTTCAGTTAACCTCTATAGGACTTTATGTAATTTTTCTTTTTATTCTGGAGACATTAATACTCCATGTGCTGAGTTTGAAAAAAATGTCATTAGTTGCATTCAGCAACATAAGATTGGGGTCAATGAACTCTCGCTGTTCATTAATGTAAATTATGCTTCGTTTTGTACTTCATCTCTATGGGTACTCATATATATAAAAAGAATAAAAAAAAGAAAAAGAAAAAAAAAGAAAAGAAAAGAATAAAAAAAATATAAGTACAAAAAGAGAAATCCTTGTACAAGTTAAGTTCTTATTTTTGTTTTTCTTAGATTGTTTTGTTAAAGAGGTGTATAGATGAATGGGCTAGTCGGGTGACGAATTGGAGGTTTGTTCAGGGATAGACTTTGGTCGAGGCATGGAAGGGTAATGTACATGGAGGTCAACTCAATACTTTTAGGTGTTCGGAATCTAGTCTAAATCTATTATCTCAATGTTATCATGTCGTCCTTTTAGTTGAGTTTTTAGTCGATTTAATGCTTTAACTTCTTAAATCATATGAATGCATTAGTGATTAGGTCATCGGGTAATTAGCTTTATCTTGGCTACGTCTAGATTAGATTTTCCTTGAGGACAAGCAAAAAGCTAAGTGTGGGGAAATTGATTTGTAGATATTCGTATGTGAGTTTCGTATGTTTTTGCATCGTCTGTTGTTTGCTTTTAGGGTTTTTTATGTTAATCTTTTTGTCATTTTTCTTCCTTTTGATGTTTTTCGTTTCATTTCGTGTTTAATGTTTTTCTACTCTATTTTATAAGTAATAGTCTAATTTTGCTTTATTTTAGTGTTTCAGCTTGAGAAGAAGAAGACGGAACGAGCGATGTGACACGTGCAGCCGGAGCCACAGCCATCGGCCGCGTTGACGCCTAGGCCGCCTGCGTCGGCCGACGCCTGGTCGACGTCCTGGGTGAGGAAAAGCTTGTAGTAGCATCGGCCACGCCCGCGTTGGTCGACACCCAGGTTGACGCAACTTGCAGTCGCGTCGATCCATGCACGCATCGGACGACGCAATGCCCTGCCGATGCGCACGCCCTGGCTCGCATCGATCGACCCTACGCCCGCGTCGGTCGACAAAATGGTGGTTTTTGCAGTTATTCTCGGGAAAAACTATAAAAACCCGGTGGTTTCTTCATTTTTAGTGTGCTGGAACTTGGGGGAAGGTTCGAATCATTGCAGAGGTACCTCGGTTCTTGCCCTCTTCTGATTACATGCATAATTTGTGTTTAATAGTTCGTCGTTTCTTCGTTTCTATTCAGTCCGACATTGAAGATCGTTTATCGACGCTGAAGTTTGTTGGATTGCTGCTGATTCCTTTAGGTCATAAGTTTTTCTGCACTTTATCTTGTAGTTTAGTTTTATCGTTGGATGTTGATGTTGTATTTTGGTTTCGTTAATTTAGTTCGTATTCCTTTAATATTCTTCTCATTTTTAATTTATGTTTATTTTCTTTAGTAGTTTAGTTGTTATTTCTCATTAGATTATTCGTCGTTTTTAATTACATGCTTGGTAGAGTAATTGTTTCTTTAATTATCGTCGATGCTATTTCTCATTTTTAAAATCGATTATGTTCATGCTTGCGTTGATATTATTCTATTTATAATTTTATTGTTTTTTGGCTAAATTTATCGGTCTAGTGTGCCTAGGACCATTTAGAGCCATCGGGATTGACAACCCTGATCATGGAGATGATTCTAGCGCACTAGAACCGTCGTTTTCAAAATCGTTTCAAGCTTTCCATTTTAATTTTATTTAATTGTCGTAGATGTTAGAAACTCCCAAAACGTATTTGATTGCGTGTTTAGTTTAGTCTTTTCATTCATTTTTATGTTCGTAGAACTAAACACCGGAATAACTTCCAATTAAATTTCCTTGTGATTCGACTCGAGTCCAACTTATTGCCTACAACTGCTACGTTCTCTTGCAGACGAGCTTTTTATTTTTAAATAAAAAGTAGGTGTAAAAAGTTCGATTCAAAATTTGAGGATAGTAAGGCGTGGCACGATCGTCATTTATTCTTAGACCCGGGATGACATCGACCATAGACTTCGTCAAGCTTAAGACGTTAAACAAGCGCTTCTTGGGAGGCAACCCAAGACCTTTTTAACTTTGTTTGTTTTTGTGTGTTTTTGTTTCTTTTCGTTTTAGGTCTCCTTCGATTTTGATGCCCGTTGATCATTTTTGGATGTTTGACTCAGCCTTGTGAGGCATCCATCATACTTAATAGCTCACAGCCAGACGTGGAATTGACTAATTGGTATATCCTAGGAAGAGGGTAGTGGTCCTTAGGACAAGCCTTGTTGAGGTCGTGGAAATCTATGCACATGCGCCAGTCATCTAGGGTCTTAGGGACCAGCACGGCGTTGGAGAGACACTCAAGAAATTGTATTTCCTGGATATACTTAGCTTTCAACAACTTCTCCACCTCAGCCTCTATAATGGCCTCCTTCTCTGGCCCGAAATTGCACTTCCTCTGCTTGACTGGCCTTATTGCAGGGCTGATATTGAGGTGATGTTCAGCCACTTCTGGATCAATACCGACCAGGTCTTAGGGAGACCAGGCAAATATATCTGCACTCTCTCGTAGTAGCGCTACCAGATCAACCAAAACCCCCGGGCTAAGAGTTGTCCCGATGCGGAGGACTCGACTGTCATCCCCTGGGACTACCTCCACAGTCATCAAGTTCTCTTCCCTCTCGATCGTTCTGGGCCTATCCTCTATCCGAGCCCTCTTGGCCTGTCTTTCTCTTCGCTTCGCCTAATACTCTCGACGTATGTCTGCCTCGATGCATACTGATCTCCTCTTGCTTCACCTACTCCACCGTGAGCAGGAAACTTCAATTTCATGTGGTAAATCGAGACCACTGGTTGAAATTTTCTCAAAGAAGGTCTCCCAATCATCACATTATATGAGGAAGCTAAATCTACCACCAGGAACCGAACTGTTCTGGTCTGCCTATAGGGCTCATCCCCTAATGTGACCAGGAGGTTAACAGCTCCAAGGGGCTTTAACACACCTCCCGCAAATCCTACCAACGATGTCGTAGCCTCTTCCAACTCTACATCTAGGTTCATCTTCCTGAAGCATTCGTAGAACATAATGTCCGCTGAACTCCTTGTATCCACGAAGATTCGTCGGACATTATAACTGGCTGTAGTAGCCGTAATGACCAGGGCATCCATATGAGGAGCTAGAATCCCCTCTTCATCCTCTGACCCAAAGCAAACATTTGGACTCGGCGCTACCTGCCCAACTTCTTTTCCCTTTCTCGTTAAATCCCGTGCAGCGCGCACGTAACTGTTTTGGGTTTGTTTTGAGTGCTCATCCCACTCGCCCCCTATGATCATCAGAATCTCACCCCGTATGGCCTGGGCCTATTCATTCCATCTTCCTTCATTACGCCCCCTATCCTAATCACGCTTATTTTTTTGGGGTCGACCATGACTGCCATGATCAGACCTGGCCTACTCTTTTCTCATTATCACATATTCCTTAAGATGCCCGGCTTGCACCATGGGGGATTATGCAGTAAAGGAAGCTGCTTGTGGGAAGGAATAAAAAAGCAACCTTTTCATGTTCAAGAATTAAACAACAGTAAACAACATCAAGAATTAAAGGATGAAAATAGCTAATAATGGTAGAGGATATCAACACAAAACAGAAATCTCATTAAATAAACAGAGTACAACAGTTCATTCATTAAAAAAGAGTAAAACAGTTCATTCATCTTCGTACTTCTTCAGTCTCCTTCAAAATTTTGCATTTTAGGCATCTCAAATATTGATATGTATATATATACCAACGAAATGTTGTTTTTAATAATTAATGTAACTTGTAATCAAAGGTTTGAAACAGAAGTAAGCATAGAATTATTTGCAAAAATAAAAATAAAAATAGATTTGTACAATAATGACAAAATAGATAATCAACCACAACATCAAGAAAGGATGAAAACACACAACGGAAATTTCATTAATAAACCATATGAAAATAAAAAAAATTAAAAAAAATACAACAAAGTTCATTTATCTTCATACTTGTTTAGCTTCTCTTTCAACACCTCGTTCTCAGCTGCCAAGCGATCCCTCTCTTGCTCATAGTGTTGGCTCTCGAGAAGAATTTCAACAATGTGGAATAACTGATCCACAAAGTCTTTCTTGAGGCGGACTATCTCCGCCTCGAGTTGTTCTACGAGGCCGGATGGACCAGCCTCGTCGTCGCTGCTTCCGAACCCCGAGTTCGACATCATATACGATTAAGAAAACCTGAGAAAATATGAAGGGAGAGGATTAAAAAAGAAGAGAAAAGTGAGTTGAAATAAGGGTGATGGCAGATTTTAAATAGAAAATGAAGAGGTTGGGCAGCTCAAAAGACTGTGAAATTGATCATTTAATTGACATGACCTCAAACCACAAACCACATTGACATTTAACTTCAGCTTGCGTGAAAATGGTATGCTATTAACACCTCCTACTAATTATATGAAATGATTACTACTCCCTGCAGATATCCATTTAACACCCTTTTTATTGTTATTGGGAAACAAGCAGAATATACGTTTTGTAGTTCCAAATTTACCTTTATATTAGTTGGCCACACATTAATTATTTGTATGTTCCCAATAAACTCACTCCACAATTATACCAAAAAATCTTTCACAAGATTTTGAGGCAAATGGAAAATCAAGAGAATCATGACTTAGTGTATGTATTAACGAGGGTATTCCTGATTTGTGAGTTTTGTGCTGGAATGTCTTGCTCTTAAATAAGTTGGTTTAAAACAAAAAAATGTTTATGCATGCAAACAAAATGAATACTTTAATTATTTTGATTAGACGAAGTGCTCCAGCTACCCAGTGAGCCTGAAAATTACTTTGGTTGCTAAGATAAAATGCATCGGTTGTCTGTATACCATCCGATGCAATTGATAAATTTTAAGCATCGGTTTTGAAGTGAGCTGTATAACCAATCCTAATAAAATAATGGTAGCAACCAGTTGGAAAAATAAATCAATTTGAACGACCAGCAAAAAAAAAAATTCGAGAACAAAAAAATTACAAAGCCATTTGATACTGAGAATTATTAACAACAATCGTTTGGCATACATCATAATTTGGGACACCATATGAAAAGGAACAATCTTCAATGTAACAACAAGGGTTCAATAGGTGCTTTTTTATTCCTTCACACCAGCAGCTTCCTTTACAGCATAATCTCCTATATACCACATCTCCTTTGTAAGAGGAAATTTGGCAACTTAAAAATGTTCTCCTCCCTTGGGCCATTCGGAATCGACCCTATTCCGGGGAATCACTATTGGGCTTGACTGGGCCTAAAACAGATTTTTCTTGATGGACATGGTGCGTGGCCCGGGCTTTGATCTTTAATCAGATTGGCTAGGGCCTGCCCATAGCCCGCCTAAAGTTTTTTTTTTAATTTTCCTAAGATCTTAACAGTAGCATCGGTTATTGCCATTACGACCGATGCTTAAAGTATGTCCATAAAAAACAGCTCACTTCAAATAATTCTATGCTTATTTCTATTTCAAACCTTTGATTACAAGATACATTTATTACAAATAGCATTTCGGTATATATACATATCCATATTGATCTAACAAAACTATTATTCGTTTAAGGATATATCTGAGATGCCAAAAAATGCAAAAATTTAGACACACTTCAAGCATCGATGCTAATGTTAAAAATAAACCCTACTGACATATTCTTGCATGAAATAATCAAGAACAAAGCTTATTGTTTAGGCACGGGTTTGAATTTTATGGGTAAACATACATCTACCCAAAAAAATCAATATTTACAAAATAAACCATGTTCAAAACATATATTTACAATATAAACACTTCCAATTTTCATACTTACACAAGGGATCATTACAAAAAATACACTTGGGATGTGGCTTTCAACCATATTTCACTTAGGTTAAAACTGAAAATTTATTCTTAAACTGTCTATATGAAATTACATAGTGTCTTTCATAACTTGTTATTTTGGTAAAAGAACCAAATCCACCAGTACAAAGGGAGTTCCACCAATAACAAAACCAGATTGAAACAACAATAAAAGGTGTGTGTGTGTGTGTGTGTGTGTTTTCTAACCACACACACAAAAAAAAGATTTAAAATAAAATAAAAAACACAATGCAACCACCATGGAGATGAAGACACGGTGATGAGTCGATTCTTAAGCTCACATGAAGCTGCTTCCAAGCATAAGGATGTCTGTTTATAATTGAGACAAAAAAATGAGTCAGAAATAACTGGTATAACTTATTATGACCAAGTAAATTTCACCATCCGAAAAAATAATCTTACAGGTTTAGTGCATTAATCTTTGTTTTCAATCCACTGTCCTTCTCCATAATCAAAACGAATATAACCATCACCTAAGGTTATCGGAGGTTCATTAATATCAATTGAAAATAGTGGGGTTTCATCGAAGTGGTCGTACTCATCTTCATCTACGACATCGCTAACACCAACAATACTCCTTTTGCTGGGGAGTACCAGAGACCACCTAGAATCGGCAGGATCAGAAACATAAAAGACTTGTTTTGCTTGTGATGCAAGTATAAATGGATCATCCCAATACCCCGACCGACTAAAATCAACCGAAGTGGATTCCAAATCATCAACCCTCACACCCCGTCTGTTGTCGACCCAACTACATCGAAAAAGAGAAATCTTGAACAATTTATAGTCAAGTTCCCAAATATCCTCAATGACCCCATAGAACAACATAGAAACATCCACTGGTCCTTTACCTTTCGCACTCGAATAATCGCTCGTTAATGCAACTATTGAGACACCACTATTCTTCCGCACACTTTTTTCATCCTAACGTTTCATGTAAAAAGTATACACATTGATGTCATAACCTTCATAACACCTCACATGTGAAGCAGGGCCATATGCTAACCACTTGACTTTTTCGGTGATGTTATTAGGTGTCTTAGATAACTCTTGCATTACTGTCTCTCTGAGCCATTCATAAAATGTGCGATTATGTTCTCTAGTCACCCATATTTCAACCCTCAACGGGTTCTGCTGTTTTAAAAAGGACATGTGCCGGTCGAGGTATGGATGGACTTCAGAAATGTGTTGCAATACAAGCTTGTGTGCCTGGATGCGCAATTCAGAATTTTCAAACAATGCTTTGAGCCCAATAGTACCTTTTTCTGCAGGCCTTCCTTCGTGGCGAGATTTAGGAATGCCAATAGTTTCAAAATTCGCCAAGTAATATATACAAAACTCAATTACCTCCTCGGTAGCGTAACCTTCAATGGTACTCCCTTCAGGCCGAGAACGATTCCTCACAAATCCTTTTATTATACCCATGTACCTCTCGAATGGGTACATGTACCTCAAGAAAACCGGCCCACACAACTTAACCTCTCGAACTAAGTGGACAATTAAGTGCACCATAATGTCAAAAAACGATGGAGGAAAAAATATTTCAAACTCGCATAACATTTTAACAATGTCGGCCTGCAAATCATCTAATATTTCAGGATTAATAACTTTACTATAAATTGCGTTGAAAAAATGATCAAGCTTTGTTATTGTACGCCTGACATCTCTTGGTAATGAGCCTCGAATTGCAATCGGTAGTATGTGCTGCATTAAGATATGACAATCATGAGATTTCATACCTACCAATTTCAGGTCCTTCATTGAAACGAGCTCTTTAATATTTGAAGAATAACCATAAGGAACCTTGATTATATCCAAACACTCAGAAAAACTGATTTTCTCTTTTTTTGACATGGTATAACAAGCTGAAGGTAGGTAAGTTCGCTTGTCAGTTTTTTTCGGAGCTAACTTCTCCTGTATCCCCATTTCCACCAAGTCTTGTCTAGAGTTAATACCATCTTTCGTCTTGCCCGGAATGTTTAATAATGTTCCAATAACACTTTCACATACATTCTTCTCAACATGCATCACATCTATACAATGTCTAACCAACAAATGTTCCCAGTATGGTAGACCCCAAAATATGGATTTCTTCTTCCAACCACCCGTTGAGAAATTTTAGAAAGTTTTCCGAACTCAACATCAATATCTTTAACACGATCGTAAATTGCACGTCCGGATTATGGCGATCTAGAAACTCGGTCCAGAGTTTTCCCATTGAAAATCTTCTTTTTTTTCTATAAGGATGCTGACTTAGGAGAAAGGCCCTGGTATCCATGTACACATTTTTTCTACCATTTTTCAGCCAAACACTACTCGTCTCATCTTCGCAAATGGGTCATGCCTTAGATCCTTTATTTTCATAACCTTACAAGTTACCATAGGCTGGGAAATCATTGATCGTGCAAAATATCATGGCTCGTAAGGTGAAATTTATTTGAGTATAAGCATCAAAGACGGTCACACCCTCGTTCCATAATTTATTCGGTCTCACTACCGAATTCATGAAAATTACTATCAATGTTTCTCCACTGTGGAGAATCGGCCGGATGTCTTAGTTTTCCATCCTTTTTCCTTCCTTCAGCATGCCACTACAAATTCTTCGCTTCCTTAGCATTTGAAAACAACCGTTTGAATCTGGGAATAACCGGGAGATAGTACAACACCTTGGCCGGAGGACATTTTTTTTTTGTACAAGCCCACCATCATCACTGTCATTTTTTTATACCGCGATTCCCCGCATTTTGGGCAGTCCCGCAGATCTTTGAATTCATTCCGATACAATATGCAATCATTTGGACATGCATGTATCCTCTCGATCTCAAGACCCAACGGGCACAACATTTTTTTAGCCTCGTAGGTTGAAGTGGGAAGCTCGTTTTCATCAGGAAACACATCTCTTAGAAGCTCTAGTAACCTCGAGAAACTCGTATCACTCCATCCACTCTTCGCCTTCTGGTTATATAGATTAAGCATGAACGATAACTTTGTAAATTTGGTACAGTTAAGGTACAACGGTTTCCCAGCATCAGCAGATAATCTTCCCAAAGCAGCAACATTATTGATATCACCTCCTATGTCATGCAACATTTCATCTAATCGATCACTGTCTAGATCCTCGTCAGTTTCTGTATTACTATCACTAGTACCATACGTAGACGGAGCTGGCGAGTGAGCTGTAATATCAGGTAAAGTCTCACCATGCCATATCCATCGTGAATAACCTTCTTTAAAACCACGACGTATCAAATGGCTCTTCACTTGGTCCGTAGTCTGAAATTGCCTCAGATTTTTGCAATCAACACAAGGACACACAATCATCTCCGAAGCAGTCTTAGCTTTATTCTCCACAGTAAATCTAAGAAAACTTTCAACCCCTTGAATATATTCAAGTGTATTACGTCTACCATACATCCAACATCGATCCATTCTCTACTGCTGCACAATTGAATTAAGAACTCAATAAAAAAACTAATAAAGAAATAGAAAATTAATTTACCAGAAAATATAAATGCATATATCTATGTTCGTAATTTTTTATTTTTATTAATTACTTTATTTTTGTTGTTATTATATTTTCTTGACAAAATTTATGTAGTGTTGGAATTCATATTATATTATAATTAACTTTGAGATAAAAAATTCAACTAATTATAATTATTATTTTTATTATTATGTTAATCAAACCAAAGTCGACTATCGAAACAAAAGTGTTCCTCCAACAAATCATCTACTGTTTTATGTGTATCAGAAATTTTGTGATAATTATATTACTCTGTTATTAGGCTACGTACAATTTGTTTTACATGATTTTTTATTAGGTCAGTCACATGTACATGTATGAGTCAGTTGAACTTGTTTGTAGTTCTTAAAAGTTCAAAACAAACCTAAACTTATTTTATTCCTTACTGATAGGGCAGCATATACGCTAGACCTGGTTTGGGGTAGCTCTTACTTAGCTATCAGGAAGAGATCACTAAAAGCTTAAAGATTATGCTGAGCTAAAGTTCCGGGGATTAAAAGTTTAGCCTGGTCTGGGTGAAAGACCTGGTTAAGTCCTCTGAGGAATAGAGCTCATTCTCATTATAGCAAGATTTAACCTGTTGGACGACAGAGACACAAAAGAAAAGAAGAGCTAGATCACGACAGTTCTGGTTCCTTGAATGCTGTTGAAATCCTAGAGGGCTGAAACAAGGAAGACCTCACTAGAGTCAGGACTAATATTAATACCGAGGTAATACAGGAGAAAGAAATAAGGAAGGCCTGGAATAGGTGAGACCTGTTTCCTAGATTCCCGGAAAAGAGACAAGTGGGACCACTTGCCAGAATTGGTTGCCAAAATGGCCCTTAATTCGCGGCATGTGCCCCCACCCCACCCACCCCCCTGAGATCCCGACAGGGGTCCCACTAGGAGAAACTATAAACATCTCAACCCCAAAGCTGAGAGAGGTATGTCATTCTCTTGAAGCATTCCTTCTTATTTTCTGGAAAACACCTCAAACGCTTACTGACTTAAGCATCGGAGAGGTTTCCACCGGAAAACCACCGGTGGTCCTTTCTAACTTGTGTTTGTGGTGTAGATCAGGAGGGTGTTCAAGGTTCCAGGCGTTCTTAACGTTGGTCATTTTTTGGGTTGAAACAATTGACGCCGTCTGTGGGAAGGGGATCAAGCTAAGGCGTGAGGTTTTCTTTTTATTTTATGGCTTCAGACGGTTTATGGCGGAACTTGGTGGGAGAGCTCGGCGGAACCCCTAGTTCCACTGTGTCGTGGGGAATGCCCAGGTCGGCGATGGGGCAAGAAGAGACAGCACCGCCGGCAGCGGCCACGCCAGGCGCTACGCCGCCCCCACTCGGTAGATCTGTGCCAACTACTGGTGGTTCATTTAACGAGTCCTTCCTCTTGCAACTCTCGGAGCTCATCGGCAAAGCCGTGGAGACGGCGGTGGAAAAGAAGTTTGCGGAGATGTCGAAGTCTCCATCCAACACGCCACCGGCACGAACTGTCCCGGTGGTGGGAACTGAACCATTACGAGGCCAGTGCACGGATCGGATTCCTCTACAGGACAGGGAAGAGCACTTCTCCACCTCCGACAGCGAGACCTCAAGCCAGACTAATCCAGGTCTGGCTGAACAGATGCAGAGTTTGCAAAAAGATTTATGAGAATTCAAGAGGAAATTGACGAATGTTGGTGCCATGCCAGCGCGGCGGGGAACCCCTTTCACTGAGGAGGTCATGCGTGACGACGTACCAGCTTCATATCGCTCCTTGGGCTTCGAGTATAATGGGACCACGGATCTGTGGGACCATCTCAGTTGCTTCGAGATCGCGGCAGCTCTGCATAAATTTCTGGACGCTGTTATGTGTCGGGTCTTTCCAATGACTTTTACCAAGTCGGCGCAGCTCTGGTTTAGCCAGTTGCCGCCTCGTTCTATCAGTAACTTTGACGAATTCAGTTCGGCCTTCCTGCACCAGTTCACGAGCTGCAGGAAGTACCAGAAAATGCCGCTTGAACTTTTCAGCCTGAAGCAGAAAGAGAACGAAATCCTGCGTGCCTACATCAATAGGTTTACAACGGCTAAGTTAGAGGTACCTTCTACATCAGAAGAGCTGTTGGTAAATGCTCTGGCACAGGGTCTGAGGAGAGGAGAATTTTTCCAATCGCTGGTGGTGAAACCAGCTCTGAAATTTGGAGAGCTCTTGGAGAGAGCGGAGAAGTATATCCATTTGGAAGAAGCTTTGAAAATCAAGGAGGAAGGAGAGAAGAAGAGAGAAAGGTATGATAGGGATGAAAGGACAGCAGTGAAGAAGCCCAGGCCAGATCTGTCTGGAGGGAGACCTCATTTCGACAGATATACCCCTTTAGCGACGCAGCAATGCGAAATTCTGTAGGCAATAGAAAGGCATCCAGAGCTGAAATGGCCCAAGACGTACTCACAGAAGCCCAGGAAAGAAAGATCTGATCGATTCTGCCATTTCCATAATGAATATGGGCACAATACCGATGAGTGTACGCATTTGAAAGACGAACTGGAGAGAATGGTTCAGGTTGGTCACCTGAAGGAGTACGTCCGTATGAGGAGAGAAGAGGTCAGGTCTGGCAACAAGGGCTATGACAGGTCTAACCAGGGCAAGAGAGACCAGGATAGAAGCCGCTCTGATGGGAGACGAGCTGATCAAGCCCAGGTCATTCATGGGGAAATCCAGATGATCACTGGAGGAGAGCTGGAGGAGCATTTCAAGAGGACGCAACACAGTTATGTCAGAGCTGCGAAAGATTTAGTTCAAAAATCGCGCGATTTGGGACAAATGACCTCTACCCCTAACATCTGTTTCGGGTCAGAAGATGGTGATGGCATTTTGGCCCCGCACATGGATGCTCTGGTTATAACGGCAACTATCGCCAATTATAATGTACGACGGATCTTTGTGGATACCAGAAGTTCTGCCGACATCCTATTTTATGACTATTTCCGACAATTGAAATTGGATGTGGAGCTGGAGGAGGTGACTACCTCTCTAGTCGGCTTTGCAGGGGGAGCTCTGAAACCAATGGGAGCGGTCAGGCTCCTAGTCACCCTAGGGGAAGAGCCTTATAGGGTGACAAGGATGGTTTGTTTCTTGGTTTTAGATGCGCCATTCTCTTACAATGTCATGCTTGGTCGACCCTCCCTAAGTCAGTTCCAAGCTGTAATCTCGGTTTTTCACATGAAGATGAAATTCCCCACCGAGGATGGAATTGGAGAGGTGAGAGGAGATCAATATGCATCGTGCCAGACGTATGTTGAGTGTATTCGGCGGAATGATGAGGAGGAGAGGATGAGTAAAAAGGCTCGAGTAGAGCAGCCACGGCAAGAGCTGGCAAGAAGAGAGGAGGGGTTGATGCTGGTGGAAGTCATTCCAGGCGATGAGAGTCGAACTCTCCGTGTGGGTGCGACACTTAGTCCAGAGGTCTTTTCAGACCTGGTGGCACTGCTAAGAGAGAGCGTGGATGTTTTCGCTTGGTCTCCCCAAGACCTGGTAGGGATCGACCCGGAGGTCACTGAACACCGCCTCAATATTCGCCCGGATGTGAAGCCAGTCAAACAGAAAAAATGTAATTTTGGGCCAGAGAAGGAGGCCATCGTAGAGGCAGAGGTCGAAAAGCTCTTGAAGGCAGGGCATATTCAGGAAATACAATTCCCAGAATGGCTTTCCAATGCGGTGTTGGTCCCAAAGAGGGATGATTGGCGGATGTGCATTAATTTCCGAGATTTAAATCGCGCCTGTCCGAAGGACCATTACCCCTTGCCAAGGATTGATCAGCTCGTTGACTCCACCTCCGGCTGTGAGCTCCTGAGCATGATGGACGCCTCGCAGGGATACCACCAGATCAGGCTAGCTAAAGAGGACTGGAAACGCGTCAGCTTTATAACCCCGAAGGGGACGTATTGCTATGTGGTCATGCCCTTTGGCCTTAAAAATGCGGGTGCTACATACCAGCGACTGGTAGACAAAATGTTCAAGAATCAGCTCGGCCGAAATATGGAGGTCTATGTAGACGATATGCTGGTCAAAAGCACGAAAGTAGTATCGTATGTGGACGACTTGAGGGAAACCTTCGATACCCTACGAAAATACAAGATGAAGCTTAACCCTAAGAAATGCGCATTTGGGGTCAGAGCGGGAAAATTTCTAGGTTACATGGTCACAGAAAAGGGTATCAAGGCTAACCCTGAGAAAGTAAGGGCCATTATGGAAATGCACGCGCCTAAAAACGTGAAGGAGATGCAATGCTTAGCAGGACGGATCAATGCCCTGAGTAGGTTTGTGTCCAGGTCTGCAGAGAAGAGCTTGCCATATTTCCAGGCCTTGTGGAATAAAGCTAAATTTCAGTGGAGCAACGAATGCAAAGGGGCATTTTGATTATTGAAGGAGTGCTTGGCTGGAATGACCTTGCTCACGAAACCCGTTCGAGGGGAGCCCCTGATCTTATATTTATCTGTGGGACAGCAGACGGTCAGCTCTGTCTTGATCAGGGAAGAAGGTAAAATACAACGACCAGTATATTTTTGGAACAAGGTCTTGCACGCAGCAGGGGTCAGGTATGTGGAGGTGGAAAGGGCGATACTAGCTCTGGTTGGAACCGCTCGAAAGCTGCGACCGTACTTTCTGTCCTACACCATAATTGTGCGAACGAATCTCCCGTTGAAAACTATAATGGACAAACCGAAAGCATCTGGAAGGCTAGTCAAATGGATTATAGATCTTAGTGAATTTGATATCACGTTTGAGGCTAGAACAGCAATTAAGGCTCAGGCCTTAGTGGATTTCGTGCAAGAAATGACTGGTCCCCTTGATGAGCTGAAGGAATGGACAATTTTTACGGATGGCTCTGTCTATAATCAGGGTTGCGGGGCTGGAGTCGTCCTAGTAGATCCAACAAGCATAACCACTGAGTTCGCCGTGCGGTTAAATGCAACGTTCCCTAACAATGTTGCTGAGTATGAGGCTCTTTTGAGAGGGATTCAGATAGCAAAAGACCTGGGCGCAGAGCAGGTGTGCGCTAAAGTAGACTCACAACTTGTTTGCAAACAAATTAGCGGAGAGTTTGAGACAAGGGAGGAAAATATGCAGAAGTATTTGGCCAAATTCAGAGAGTTGGCCAGAGGAATGAAAGAGTTAACAGTCCTTCAGATTCCTAGGGAGGAAAATGGGAGAGCTGATTTCTTGGCGAAGATGGCCAGCTCGGATACAGATTCCCACGAACGAATGATCACTCTATAGAAGGCAGATGGGGAGTTCGGAGCTGAGCAGGTTTGCGCGGTTATGGAACGATAGGACTGGCGCTCCCCTATAAAGGCATACCTAGAGAAAGAGATCTTGCCGGAGAATAAGAAGGAGGCAACAAAGATACGAACCAGAGCTGCCAGATTCTGCTTAATCAAAGGAGAGCTGTTTAAACGAGGATTTGGACAACCTCTTTTGAGATGCCTAGGCCAAGCGGAAGGAGCTCTGGTGCTTAGGGGAATACATGAAGGTTTTTGTGGGAATCACATGGGGGCTAGAGTCCTGGCTAGTAAGGTATTAAGGGCTGGCTATTTTTGTCCCTCATTGAGAAAAGAAGCCGAGGTCTTCGTGAAAAAATGTGAGAAATGTCAGAGGATGGCCCCTCTGATTCATCAGTCAGCGGAAGAGCTGTTAACAATGAGCTCTCCTTGCCCTTTCGCGAAATGGGGGGTTGACCTGGTCGTACCATTTCCGATGGCCCCAGCCCAGAAGAGATTTTTAATTATAGACATAGACTATTTTAGTAAGTGGGTTGAGGTGGAAGCTCTATCAAAAATAACGGAAGAAGCGGTAATGGGATTTATATGGAAAAATGTAGTCTGTCGCTTCGGTGTGCCAAGGGTGTTGATATCGGATAATGGTACCCAGTTCACGGGAGCCAAAATTAAGGCCTGGTGCGTTAAGATGAAAATCCAGCAGCATTTCACGTCTGTATATCATCCGCAGGCAAATGGTCAAGTCGAGGTAACCAACCGCATTCTTGTCCAAGGGCTTAAATCACGATTGGAAAGATCTCGAGGGAAATGGGTGGAAGAGCTAAATGCAGTACTCTGGGCATATCGCACAAACCCCAAGGAGAGCACGGGCAAAACTCCCTTTAGCCTCGTATATGGCATGGATGCTGTGGTCCCCGCAGAAATTAGTCTAGAAACTCATCGAGTGCAGAATTACAACCAAGCCTAGAATGAAGCATTAATCCAAGATGCTCTGGATTTAGTTGAGGAGAAGAGATACCAAGCGGCGGTGCAAATGGAACACATGCGAGGGCGGATCAGAGCGGTTTACAATAAAACAGTTCGAGAGAGGCGCTTCCAAGTAGGGGACCTGGTTCTTAAAAGAGCCGATTTCGGACAAGCTAAAGGAAAGATAGACGCCACGTGGCAAGGACCCCTCTGAGTCACCCAGGTTTTGGCCGGAGGAGCTTACAAGTTGGAAGAGCTGGATGGGACAGAGATCCCCCGCGCCAGGAATATTACCAACTTACGTAAATTTTATACATGATTTTAATTTCTCAAATTTTTGTTTATTAGATTGAATAAAATTGCAGGTCTTCTCGCATATCAATCGCTTGAATACGTGTTTAAAGCCAGGATTGGCTAAGGGCGGATGTCCTCGATTTTACCTGACCTGATTTGTCAGTTTAAAGCCAGGATTGGCTAAGGACGGATGTCCAGATTTTACCTGATCTGATTGTCAGTTTAAAGCCAGGATTGGCTAAGGACGGATGTCCTCGATTTTACCTGACCTAATTGTCAGTTTAAAGCCAGGATTGGCTAAGGACGGATGTCCTCGATTTTACCTGACCTGATTGTCAGTTTAAAGCCAGGATTGGCTAAGGACGGATGTCCTCGATTTTACCTGACCTGATTGTCAGTTTAAAGCCAGGATTGGCTAAGGACGGATGTCCTCGGTTTTACCTGACCTAATTATCAGTTTGAAGCCAGGATTAGCTAAGGATGGATGTTCTCAATTTAACCTGACCTGATCAGGATTGGCTAGGGCGGCTGCCCACGATTCTCCTGACCTGATTGTCAGCTCAAAATCAAGATAGGCCAGAGGTGGCTACCCACGATTCTCCTGATCTAATTGTCAGCTCAAAGTCAAGATAGGCCAGAGGTGGCTGCCCACGATTTACCTGACCTGATTGTTAGCTTGGGCACGCGAATAAAAAATCCTATGAGGTAAATTTAGAATTGCTAAAACGCTGATATAAGCATTCGATAAAATGGCTTGAGCAAGCAAAAAGCTAATTAAAAGTTTGAGCAAAGCTGAGAAAATGTGTATGAAAAGCATAAAATCCATATATTTCATTAACTGCTACACAACACAAAAAACAGGTTGCCCACACCTTCTACGAAGGTTGGCAACTTTGATTACATAAATTTGCAGGAAACAAAAAAAAAAGATAAAACCCAGATATTCATCTGGGTGAAGATCGTCGGTCTGAGGCCAGAGCTCGGCGAACGCGCTAAAGCTCACGCTCGGTCTCATGCAGACGGTGGCAATACTTGTCGGACCGATCTGCAAGGACATGAGCCTCGCCAGCAACGGCAGTTAGGCGACTCACAGATTCGATCAGATCCGCCTTCTCTTCATGCAGTTGGCGGTTGATTTTCTGGAGCTCAGTCTATTCCCTTTTATAGTGACGCTTCTTCTGCCTCTTTCTCTCCAGAAGCCGATAACGATAACCAATTTTTTCCTTGAGTAAGACTAGTTGATCGGAAAGCTTGAATTTCTCCACAATAAGGGAGATGTTTTTTCTCTTTACAGTATTAAGTTCTTCAAGAAAAGGAGAAGAAGACATTTTTCAGGAGAATGATGAAAACTGAAGCATACATATACGTATTTATAAAGAGGACAAGCACGTGCCAAGGAATAAAAGTACAAGGGTTTCCGGAGAACCAGGAAACCCTATAAGTCCAAAAGTTGAAACATGACAAAACATCAATTATTATTAAAGAAGAGAGTTCAAGTACAGATTTCACGTCAAGAGAAAAAACAGATCGGCCACACAGGCTACAACTAAAGATCTGTCAAAAACAGCCTATCTAGATATCCCGAGCTAGAAGGATCAGGGCTCGCTGTTTCCCCTCGGACTCCTTAACTTCACGGAGTTCCGACCGAGCCTTCTCCAGCTCTGCCTTCATCAAATCCACCTCTGCCTCGGCGCCTTGCAGCTTCACCTGGGCTTCCCGGGCCTTGGTCGTCATCTCTAGTCCTCTTTCTTTCAAGACCTCGATCTCCTTCTTCAGATCAGCATGTAATAAGGAGCCTCGAGCCCGGGCCAGTAAAGACGCCCTTCCCACCACGGCCTGGAAAGAGAAAGGGGTGAGTAATGAACTTGAGGAAACTGAGTATGGTAAGTGAAGAGATTTTTTACCTGCACCTCCGCTTTATAATATAACTCGAGCAGCTCTGGATCTGACATCTTGTCCACAACACGGTGATCCGCCGTGGGAGCTAGCCCTATCATGAATTGTTTCGCCACCTCCCCAGGGCAGTTGAGGACAGACCTCTTGAAGAGGGCCTTGTTGGGATAGGAAGGCACTTGAGGAACCACTGCAGGGGCGCCCTGAGAAGTTGCCTCAGGAATGGATTGAGAAGCGGTGTGGGAAAGGTCTTGAGGAGCTGATGGGAGATCAGCTCGGCTCCATTTCCGCCTTCTCAATTGCTCCTCCTCCTCGGGGCTCTCAGAGTATGGAGCTGTTGGCTCGCGTACTAACCCCCTTACCCGTTCAAGATTCTTCCTTACCATCCCGGGAAGAGTCGCCTCATGCTCAGAAGCCCTAGACAGCGCTAGGGGTTGACTCTGAAGAGGTGCCATGGGGATGACCTCTTCCGGGGTTGGGGAAGCTCTGGAAGGCTCGCCCAAGAGGCTCCTCTGGCCTCCTCCCGCAACCTTTTGGGCTTTGGCCTTCATCTTCGCTTGCAACATATTTACTGAAATAAAAGAATGAAGCAATTAAAAAAATAAAGAAATGATAACGGAAGGGAAGTAAAACCAGGTCATTCCAAGAAAATACCAATATCGATAGGCAGAGGCCCGTTCCCTTGTCGGGAGTTGAAGAAATTCAAGAGTTTGGTGGTAAGAATTTTGGATAGGTCGAAAGGGTTTTGGTTAAGGAGGGCAATTTTCTCGCCCAAGTGTGATGGTCTGTCACCTCGGGATAGACGCACTTGGGGATGTATGAAATTGATAGGGGTAGATGGAAAACCCCAATCTCCCGAGCTCTGGACGAAGAAGAACTTCTTCTTCCAGGCCTTGTGGGATGTGGGAAGACCTGTCAAGAAGTGGACGTCTGGTCGTCCTGAGAGATAGAAGAAGCCAAAGGAGCTCTTTGCCTGAAATAAAGAAAAGAAAAGCTGGGCTGTCGGAACAATCCCAGAATATTGGGCTGCTAAATGAAATTCGGCCATAACGTGGAAAGCATTGGGCAAAAACTGTTGTACCGGGATATGGTACATCCGGGAAATAGCTATTATAAAAGGACGAACGAGGAGGCTCAGGCCGGCCTGAAACTGGTCTACATAAAAGGTTAAATGATTAGGAGGAGGTGATGAAGCCCTCTCATCCGGCGCCGGACTGGTAAATGAGAAATCATTGGAAATGTTAAAAGAGGCGCGGATATTTCGTAGGGTTTGATTACTAACTATAGAGACTGTGTTATCGAGAGGGAGATTTGGTAAAGCTACCGGAGGCCTTTCTCGGAGAACCTCTGAGGGTCTCTCCGAGGAAGTGGCTGAGGGCGATTCGGAAAAGGAAATATCCACGGAGGAGGTAGAATTCACCGGCCCTACTGGGGGATCCTCCCGGTGGAATCGGAATGAGAAGAAGAAGTAGACATAATTGAAAGATTATGAAATAGGGAAAGAAAGTACCTGGTTTGTGAAATAATCGGAGAGGCAGATTTTGGAAATAAAAATCGCTGAGATACTGGAGAGAAGAGAGAGAGAGATGAAAAAAGTTGAAAGACAGAATTTGAAAAAGTGAAGGAGAAAGAAGGAATATGGAGGGACAAAAGGAAAGTGGGTGAATTTGAAAATCGGAAATCGAGGACGGGATTTGATGGGGATCCCCGCATTTAATGCAAATAGTACTTTATGTGGTGAGCTGGAGCGCCAACTGCCCTAGGTCAAATCACACGCCACCGAGGTGTCAGTTATGGAAGAGACGTGTGGGAATAGGGACCGTTTCAGAAAGCAAACCGACACCACTAATGCCAATAATTAGGAATGTTTGGCAGGCGGATATCTCGGGATTCTCCCAGTACGAGAAACCATAAAGGACAGAACGACCTTATTATTTCAAAAAGAGCCTTGGGATATTACAAATCTACCCCAACTGTTCGGGGGGAGGAGTTGATAGGGCAGCATATACGCTGAACCTGGTTTGGGGTAGCTCTGACTTAGCTATCAGGAAGAGATCACTAAAAGCTTGAAGATTATGCTGAGCTAAAGTTCCGGGGATTAAAAGTTTATCCTGGTCTGTGTGAAAGACCTTGTTAAGTCCTCTGAGGAATAGAGCTCATTCTCATTATAGCAAGATTTGACCTGTTGGACCACAGAGACACAAAAGAAAAGAAGAGCTAGATCACGACAGTTCTGGTTCCTTGAATGCTGCTGAAATCCTAGAGGGCTGAAACAAGGAAGACCTGACTAGAGTCAGGACTGATATTAATACCGAGGTAATACAGGAGAAAGAAATAAGGAAGGCCTGGAATAGGGGAGACCTGTTTCCTAGATTCCCGGCAAAGAGACAAGTGGGACCACTTGTCAGAATTGGTTGCCAAAATGGCCCTTGATTCGCGCGCAATGTGCCCCCCCCCCCCCAATGAGCACCACCTCACCCCCAATGAGCATTTATACTGCTCAAAATGTTGGTGATTGCTTCTAACAGGTCGCTTACGTTTCGCATGTCTGCGGAACGTTCTTCCTGCATTAGCTTCATCAATAGGACAATTTGTTTTTCCTGAGTTTTCATTAGTTTGCAAAGCGGTCCTGAAATCGTGTTGTCAGCCATTATTTTTTTTGAGATGGAGCTTTAAATTTCAATTGCCAGAAAGGTGTTGTGAAGATTAACATTTTCCACAAGCAGGGGTATTTATACAAACAAGTTCAGTGCACCTCTTTGAATTCTCAATGCCTTTTCAATTTTTCGGTGAATCATGCCTTTTCAATTTCTAGAAATAACACAACCATATGCATTCTAGGTTTAAATAAATATTAATGCTGCTTCACGCCTTTTCAGATTAAATGCAGATAAATTATATGTAATACAATAAAATGCAAAAAATAAATACATACGTACATTGATCAATTTGCACAGAGACTGGTAGGTTTTCGGTTAATTTCGAAAATTTCAACTGCAAATTCAATAGCAAAGATGAAAGATATTTGGGTGGAGTTTTGAATTTCTGTTCATCAATTATAACTGTGAAGATTCAATTCAGAATTATGAGTTGTTCTACTAATTTTAAAAATGTCAACATTTTAAGAGAAGAAAGCATTTCACAATATGCATTGGTTTTTGACAGAGCAACCGATGCATATTGTATGATGCCAAAATAATTAACATCAGTTTTGAGAAATAGAAAGATGTTATTATTACTTTTAAATATAAATGCATCGGGATCAGTAAACAACCGATGCCTAATGTTTTGAATTTTTTCGGCCGATTTTTATTCACTTTTTCTTCCCGCGGTGGCGCGTAATTAAATTTGAATAAGCATCGATTTTTCAACAGAACTGATGCTCTTGTTTCATTCCAGGCATCGGTTGTCCATCAACAACCGATGCTATTTATTTTACAGAAAATTTTTGGATTTTTATTATTATGTGCATCGGTTAATCTCATAAAAACCGATGCTTCATGTTTTGAAATTTTTGCTCAGCCAATTTCACCGTTTTATTCCCGCGAATGGGCGCGTAATTAAATTTGAATAGGCATCGGTTCTATCTAGAACCGATGCTCGTATTTGGTTATAGGCATCGGTTGCTCTACATGAACCGATGCTTATATATTTTTTGTTTTTATTTCTATTATAGGTATCGGTTGACGTCTAACAACCGATGCATATTGATTTTTCCCGGATTATATAGGCATCGATTGTTTGACCAACACCAATGTCTATTTATTTTAAAGAAAATTTTCTGTTATCTTATTATTATACGCATCGGTTGTTGAAGAATAATCGATGCTATTAATATTTAGGCATTGGTTGTCTTTTGACAACCGATGCATATAACTTTTATTTATTACAAAGAAAAACCCGCGCGACTATAGGCATCGGTTTCTGGTTTAAAACTGACGCATATAACTTTTATTAATTATAAAAAAGACCCCGCGCGACTATAGGCATCGGTTTTTGACAACAACCGACGCCTATAACCATGTTCCGATGGCGTTTTTTGTAGTAGTGTTTGTCCTTGGTTAGTAATCTTTCGTATGCTTGCTTGTGGTTTATTTGAGTTGTGTGTATTTATATTGACTAGAACCTTGACGAAGTGACGTGGTTAGATCCTTTGGTTAGGATATTTAGACTTTCGTTCGAACAATAGTGTGATTGTGAGGAATGAAGTGTAAAGTGTCAATGAAGTGTTTTGTCACTTGTTCTGTTCTTTTTTTGTTCTAATAAGTCGAATACTCTCTAGTAGCCCCGTTTTCAGTTAACCTCTATAGGACTTTATGTAATTTTTCTTTTTATCTTGGAGACTTTAATACTCCATGTGCTGGATTTGAAAGAATGTCATTAGTTGCATTCAACAACATAAGATTGTAGTCAATGAACTCTCGCTGTTGATTGATGTAAATTATGCTCGTTTAGTACTTCATCTCTATGCGTACTCATAGGAAGACAAGCACATCCTTGAATAAGTTTTTTGCAGGACCGGTTTTTTTTGTTGGTAAGCATATGTGAATTGTTGTTGTATAATGAGATATAAAATAATAGAAAGTATGATTCTTTAACATCAATGTCTTTTATGCAATTATATTACATTCAACGGATTGAGTTCAAGGTGTAGAGAGCAAATTCACGAATATTTCCGATTTGCTCAAATTAAGAATCAAGTGAACTAGAGAAGAGAGTGGAGAGGGAGAAGGAGTTTGGGGAATTTGTAAAGGGAAAGGTTGTTGAGAGGTTGGCGTAGCGAGAAGGGAATGACAAAATGGTATGTGTTTGGTTCTAAAATGAAAAACTAAATAATAAACCCTAAAACGGAAAAACTAAATTATTTAACTTGTATATTCATATTTATTTTATAGAACGACTCTGAACCTGTTCAAGAGGAAGAAGAGTCAACAAAAAACTGGTGATGGTTTTGGAGAAGATGACTGATGCAGTCAGTGAATATACAAGTGTCATAGATGAAATCGGAAAAACAGAATCGACAAATGATATCCTTTTGACACCCTTTGAACTGATATTGAGCTCTTAAAATAAAGAGCCAACTGAAGAGCAACCACAACCAAGCTAGAAATGAACGACCCCTAAATCTCCAACCCATAAAATACTAATCCAAAAACTACCAACAAAAAAACCAACAAGCCCAAAAAACTAGTAGTATCTTATATGATAACATGTTCGACCATCCAGAGATTCTAGCCGAGATTTTTAAGTTATGGGATACATTGTGAAAACTCAAAAAGGTGACAAAGAGAGATGACAAACGGAATATCACCAACCACAATTTCTTTAGGCATAGAAGATATAAAACCGGCGGGTAATTTTGGTGGTGATGGTTGAATCGAGCTTTTTCGCTTAGAAAGTTAAAAGCTCGTCCGCAAGAGAACGGAGCTATTGTAGGCGATAAGTTTGACTCGAGTCGAATCACAAGGAATTGCAATTGGCATCGACAAATGTTTGTTCAACAATTCTATAACTAAACACACGATCCATTTTCGAGGTTTTGGTTTTTATAACTACGAACATGAAAACAAGCATGCAAAAATTAAAACTTAATTGAAAGCATTAAAAAATAGAATTTATAAAATGGAAAACAAACATAAATTAACAAGCGAATTAAAAGTAAATCGTGCTTGAGTTACTAAACTAATATGAAGTCGAATAAGAGTACAATATTAAAAGCCAAATCAAAGTAAATAAGAAGTGCAGGAAGCCTATGATTCAAACGAAAATAATAGCAGCCGAATGAACTTCAGCAACGAGACAATGTCTTCAACGACGAACGACGTAGAAATAAGAGAATTACTTGATTAATAACCGGAACCTTCAACTTAATGTAAATAGAATTATACTTGAGGCTTTGAACGTCATATGAACCTTGCCCCAAGTTTTTCTGATGATTAAATGAAGAAGCCACTGGGTATTTATAGATTTCCCCAACAATAACCGCCCAACCGCTGGTGCGTTAACGACGCGATCCGAGTGTCAAAGTCGATGCGAGTGAGGATGCTCGCGTCGATTCGGCAGTGCGTTGACCGACGTATGCATGTATCGACGCGACTGCAAGTTGCGTCTACAGGTGTTTCGATCGATGAATCTAGGATCGACGCGACTACAAGTTGCATCTACAAGTGCGTCGATCAACGGACAGCCACAAGGTCATTAGCCTAGTTGACAAAGTTTCTCCCTTATCATTTCCGATGATCGTGATTCCGACCTTCTTGGGTACCACATGGGCATGGCTCACCCATTCGCTATCAGGTGCCACGAAAATAATTCACTCATCGAGTAATTTGAAAATCTCTTTCTTCACCACTTCCATTAAAGTAGGATTCAAACGGTGTTCACCATCCTGAACCGGCTTTTCTCTTTTTTCCAGCACAATATGATGCACGCATGTAGATGGGCTTATTCCTTTAATGTCTCCCAAACTCCAGCCAATGGATCCTTGAGACTTTTTAAGAACACCGATCAAGTCTTCTTCTATAGTTTTGGTTAGTTCAGCAAAAATGATCACCGTCTTCTTCTTGCCTTCCTCAAGAAAAATGTACTTTTGATGACTCGGAAGAGGCTTAAACTCGGACTTTGGTTCGATGTTCGGCATCTGATTTCCAAGCTCACAAAGATCAATCAACCCCTCAGAACTAAGCTCAAGCTAATCGCCGTCCCTAGCGAGCCAAGAGTCATCATCGTGATCAAGAAATCTATGGATGTCAAATTCCTCTTCAAATTTCTCTTGCACAATTGGATCAAATGAGTCCACAAAGGAACACTCGGCGTTCATAGATGAAGATGGAGTTGCCTAGAAATCGTGGATAGAGAATGTGACCGATTCATCTAACACAGACAAAGTCATGCTCCCATTCTTCACATCAATCAGCGTGTTGGTCGTGGCCATGAAGGGTCGACCCAGCAAAATTGTATGCTCTCGGTTATCATCTTAAACTTCTCCCACGTCTAAAATCACGAAGTCAACGGGGACTATAAGGTTCCCAACTTGCACGAGAACGTCCTCGACAATTCCCCTCGGGCACCTTACCGATCGATCTGCCAATTGAAGTCGCATCTTTGTTGGCTTAAGTGCACCTAAATCAAACTGCTCAAAAATAGACGAAGGCATTAAATTGATTCCCTCCCCAAGATCAAGCATACCCCGAGTTTCTTTTCCATTTCTCAAAGTAATATATATACAAAAACTCCCGGGGTCACTTTCTTTTGGGGGATAAGGATTTCGTAAGATCACGCTCGCCGCATTTGATATACAAAATTTTTCATTTTCAGAAAATCTTCTTTTTTTTATGCCAAGTCTTTAAAGAACTTGACATATGTGGGAATGTTTCTTATAACATCAAGCAAAGGCAAATTAACGTTAACTTTGGAAAGCATATTATAAAGGTCAAGAAATTGCTTATCTTGCTTTTCCTCTCAAAGACGACTTGGGTATGGAATGGGGGGTTGATATGGATTAGATGTTTTGTGAAGAGTCATCTTAGGCTCGACTTCCTTTTCAACATTATCCGGAGACTGAGTAATGGTCGTCTCCTCGTCTTCTTTCTCATTTGATTTCTTTCTTTCTCCATTGGTTTGAACTTGTGATTGGTTAAAGTTATCATAGGGAGATACAACGTTATTATTCACAACTCGCCCACTCCTAAGCACCGTGATGGCTTGTGCTTGTGAGGTTTGACTCAGTAACTTCCCATGCTCGTTCTTTCCTACTTGCTTGGCAAGTTGGCCAAGGGCCTTCTCAAGCTTGTCTATCCGTTTGTCATTGCGTTGCAATGTTGACTCAGTGCGTTGCATAAATGTACGCAATGGCTCCTCGAGCGTTGATTAAGCGGGTGCTTGAGTCGGTGGAGGTGGAGGAAATGGTATTTGACCTTGTCCTTGCCCTGGCGGTTGTGATTGTTGCAATGGTCGAGTCGAGAATGAATATTGACCTTGTCCCCATTGTTGTTGGTATGGCTGTTTGGGAACAAAGTTGTTTTGTGGCCTTAGGTTCGGTGTCGGATTCGCCACCTGTTGATTGTTCGACCATGAAAAATATGGATGATTCCTCCATCCCGGATTGTAAGCGTTAAAAAACGAATTATTATTTTGTGGGTAATGATTCTGATATCCTTGCCCTTGTTGATTTGCTTGAAAGCCCTGAATAGCAAGTGCTTGTTCCTTATTTTCCTTGGTTGGTTAAAATGTTGCTTGGCATCTATTAGCTCCATGCTCGTACACTCCACAAATGCCGCACGTTTCTGATATCATTGGTGATTGGGGCACGCCTTGAGAAAGAAACATGTTTTGTGTATGTGACGAGGCTACTTGACTCGTCAATTCATCGATTCTTCTTGAATCGTCAGGGAATGCGTTTGACATCTCGATCTCATGAACATCTACTTTCTTTGGTCGTGAGCTTTTCTGTTGAGAATTGTAGCTTATTGACTCGCATATGTCCCATACTTCATGAGCGGTTCGTATTCTGATCTCTCCCCCTGATGTATTGTCTACCATGATCAAGAAAGGAGTTCGTCAAGCTAAATAAACAAGCGCTACTTGGGAGGCAACCCATGTTCTTTTCTTTATTTCTTTTATTTTTACATTTCTTTATATAAAAATCCAAAAACATTCAAATAATTGAAAAACAAATTAAAAAAATTTGTTGTCTTTTGGTTATTTTTAGCCCTTAGTCTTATTTTGTTTTGATTTATGTGCATCTTTTCATGTGTTTTTTTATTTTTTGTGATTTTCTTTTGTAGTTTTTTTTTTCGACTCCAACTTTGGTTGATTTGATAAGATAGTAGTGTTCATGGAGTCGGGAGAAACAAGCAATGCTCAGTTTTTGCTTGAATGCTTAAGTGGATTCCACCGAGCTCGACCCAAAACTCGCTTAGTTAAGGAACTTATATCTCACCCTCTTTTTACTTATTTTTCATTAGGGTCCGGGTTTTACAAAGCATGATTTGTCTTTCTTAACTCGAGCCTTGGCAAAGTGACGCATTCTTGGCGAAGGGACGCTTATTAATTGCGCATTTATATGGTTGAGTAGTTTTTGTGTCTTGTGTGAGTTTATTACATTGTTGACCAATCACCGCATGCTTAGAAGTTTGAATAGTTTAATTGTCGGGTTTTTACATGTATATGCCCTCTTGTGTAAGTAGTTGAATTTTTGTGCTTCGTCCAAAACCCGACTATATATATATATATATATATATATATATATATATATATATATATATATATATATATATATATATATATATATATATATATATATATATATATATATATATATAATCAACATTTACTAAATCTCTAAAAGCTCTTTTCATTTTATCTTCCAAAACCTAGTGCAAACTAGTGAGTAGCCTTGTGTGAATTATCAGTTTTGCTTACATTTTTATGAAAATTGCATTGAGGAGGCTTGGTTTTGCTTGTAGATGATTGAATTTAGAAATGACCTCGAGGCACATATATCACCTATATTCCATCCATATCCAAATATATAAGCTACTTAAATATCCCAAAAATGAGCCCCCTTGATCCTATGCCCCGTTTCTTATTAGCCGAACTCGATTTTATCTCTTATATCTTCATAAGTTATGAGGTGAGAGTGTTTGTTGTTAGTTGACTAGAAATGTGTGGGAAATCAATTGTGGGTTTTGGGTTTTGAGTCTCTTATATATATAACAAAAAAAGAAAAAAAAAAGGTGAAAACAACAAACGAATTCCAACATAAATCACGAAAAGTGATCAAGCGTGCATTTAAGTGAATAGCCTTATGTTTAAAAAGGCTAAACTCAGTAAAAAGAAGCGAATTCAAAAAACCTCTAAGTGTTGTGAAATAAAAGTCAGAAAAGTGTGTTGGTGTATGAAAGGGTTTTGAATGAAAGTTTGGAAATTTGGGAGTGGTGAAGCGATCATAAGTTTCGAGTTCTTGAAATTAGGGTTTCGTGTGTTATTGATCACGTTTGATCGTGTGTTAGCTACTATATCCATATGTTTCATACTTTACCAAAGAGCCAACATTATAACTCGAAATAATGACCTCTTTCGATTCTTGTTTGGTCATGTACAATGGGTGATTTTGAATTTCTAATTTTTAAAATCTTGACAAGTTACATGCATTGCACGATTTAAGCGTATACACATCCCTTATATAAAAAAAAAACACTAAAGTGAATCGACAAAGAATTTGGCTATGAGTGGGCAGAAGACGACATTAGAGTTAATACTGTGGCACCATGGGTTGTCAAGACCACAATTGTCAAACCTGTATATTTCTTCCAAATATGTGGTCACTTTGCACCCCAATTCATTCTTTCTTTTTAACTCAAAAAACCATTTTGGCATTTTCATAAAACACATCTTGAAACCTATGATTTTAGTTAAATGTGCCTGTACTTTTTTACTTTATTTTTTTGCATGCTCGCGTCTGTGAGTAAATTCATAGTAGTTTTTGTTCATGATTATTATTTTCTGATTTTGTCATTGTCTCTAAAGACATATATTTCAGCATCGAGAAGAATGGTGGTACTTGCTTTTGGATAATAAGTACATTAACTTGCTTTTGAGAATAATTTCCGGTTAGTGATTTTTTTGGTTACAATAGCTTAAACTCTATTATGTTTGTTTGTTTGTTTTTCTTTTGATAATAACAATTAAACTCTATTATGTTTGTTTGTTTGTTTTTCTTTTGATAATAACAAATAAAGCTTGATAAATTCGTTAAAAAACATAAAAACAGGTGCACTTTGATTGTATATATCATGGAATTACAGTTGTGTCGAGCCGGGAATCTAAACTTTTGGCTGGAAATCGAATGATTGCCCATGTTTACTTAATTTTAGCACATTTTTACATATATTTAAGAATTAATTACAAAACCTACCCATGACCTACGTTCACTCTAATTACAAAAATTAAAATAATATAATCAACATTTTACCTAACAAATCCCTCCTTCTAAATGTATTTATAATTTTAATACTTAACTGTCTTTTATAATTTAGCTAGACCTTATCAGTGGTTTTTGTAATTAAACCTATAAAATGGACATATTTTGATATTAACTTATTTTATATATTTAATATAAGTAGCCTTACGAGTTTCAAGTTGGAGCTATACCTGGAAAAGAACGAAAACGTGGTTTCGTAGACAATGCGAACGGTTTGTTCTCAGCACATGCTGCAACAAAACCTCTGAAAGCTGCATACACATTTACTGAGGGGATGAAAGTTGGCGGGAAGGTAACTAAAACCTTTTAAGGACTTCTGTTTTTCTCTCTCTCTCTCTTTTTTTCTTTCTCATTTTTTATTTTATTTTATTTTTTGTTATGATACGCAGAGGGTTGTGATTATTCCTCCAGAGGCTGGGTACGGCCCTAAAGGAATGAATGAAATTCTGGTAATTATCGTTCATATTATTTTAGTTTTGTAATTATCCCTTTATTCATCTGCCATACAAGCCCTTATATCATGGTTTTTTGTATAATATGCAGTGGATGTTATGGACTTTCCATTTCTAAACGCATATTTGGAATCGGTCGGTGCACTGAGTTTTAGAAGAGGGTGCAACTTTGCAGCTGCAGTCTCAACCATGCTTCTGGCTACCGCATCGTCTCTTAGCCCATTTTCGTTCAGTATTCAAGTGGCTCAGTTTTTTAGGTTCAAGGTAAAAGTCGAAGAAATCCAGGCTAAATGTAATTACTCATCTTATAACTACTTCCAAAGTCATAAAGTCATGATATAACTCAAGATCATACAAAAACACATTTTTCACTATTTTAATGTCTTTTTTTTGTTTTGAACTTTTTGACAGCGAGGAAACTCGATAATTATATACCAGCTCAAGACTATTTTCAAAAGGCACTCTACATGTTCGACATAGTCCATAACAATCTCGCTGGCGCTTTTTATTCCAAAATGTTCGATCAAATCCTCGCTTCGATTCCAACAATTCTATTAGAATTTGAAAATGGCATCGGGGTTAGAAGCATAGAATCCCTTTTTTTATTATTGTTTCAGATTTTGAAATGGCATCTGTTCCTAGGAATCTCTTTGTTTTATTTCTGATTATTGTGTCAGATTTTGAAATTATTTTAAGATTTTAGGTTGACCTCAAGGTCCGTTTGGTGTTTTATTCACGAAGAAATCCAAAAGAAGAAACTTCTCAGCTTTCTAATTTGCTTTTAATTTAAATTCATTACTAAGAAAATTTATATGTATCTACAGGTAGTTAGCTTTTTTTTTGGTAAAACTAGATCCTTATCTATTTCATCCTCTTTCTTGAATTGTCGGTGCTTATGTTTTGCATGTAATTGTGGTATTTTTTTCGAGTTTTTAATTAGGGTTTAGTGTTGTTTATAGTAGTTTTGAGTCGAGTTTCATTAAATTCTTGGGTTGTTTTCTTGTTTTAGTGTTTTGAACCTTATGTGTGTGTCGTTGGTGAGGTTTGAGTGATTCCTGAGTTTTTATGTTCAAAATTCATATTTTAAAGATGAAAGAAAAGTCGACGTCCCACGCTTCCGTCAGCGCAATGCCAACCGCACGGACTCGCTTGAGATTGGTCGTTGTTTTTAGAAGATAAAGTTCGATTGGATGGATGGTCCTTGAAGCTAGAAGCACTAAAGAAGCGAAAATATATGACTTAATGAATTAATTCCGTGCCAAGACGTGCCTAAGTTCGCGCCACAAACTAGCTCCAGAATGCCAAAACATTCTGGAATGGTCACCAAGACGTACCGAGCCGCCCCAAGACTCGCCAACCGAACCTTGGTGCAAGCTGCCACGCGCCAAGGCAAGCCAGCCCGCACGCCCGCGCAATCAACCCCCCCCCATTTGTATAAGTTACTTTGATTGAACAAACTATTCGAGATTCCGATTGTATGTTCCTCGAGAGACGACTCGAGTTAACTTTGCCAACCTACACGCGATCCCGTTCTCTTGCGGGCAAGCTATTGGAATTTTCTGATAAAATATTTATAAGTAGGCACAACACAAAAAACTTGAATCACTCACCTAGATTCCATAAACCAAATCTTAAAATCTAACAACAAATCTAAAAGTTAAGACAAAATGCATAAATTGAAGAACAAACTTGAAATTGAAGAACAAGGAAGAAATTAAGAAAAACTTACTTGAATTAAGAAAGAGACACAAACTTGATGAAATTACAATCCCAGTTTAAATTCAAGTGATGGCTTGAATTCTTCTTGAGCTTACAAACCCAAGGAAAAGCTTGAAAATAAAATCTAAGACACTAGAGAGAGAAATTAGATCCAAACCCATGCATGAGTTGGGAGAATGGGAGATTTTTTTGGAGCTATTGTGAGATTCCCTATTTATACTAGGTTTCATTTAAGGGCAAACAATCAACCCCCCCCCATTTGTATAAGTTACTTTGATTGAACAAACTATTCGAGATTCCGATTGTATGTTCCTCGAGAGACGACTCGAGTTAACTTTGCCAACCTACACGCGATCCCGTTCTCTTGCGGGCAAGCTATTGGAATTTCTGATAAAATATTTATAAGTAGGCACAAACAAAAAACTTGAATCACTCACCTAGATTCCATAAACCAAATCTTAAATCTAACAACAAATCTAAAAGTTAAGACAAAATGCATAAATTGAAGAACAAACTTGAAATTGAAGAACAAGGAAGAAATTAAGAAAAACTTACTTGAATTAAGAAAGAGAACAAACTTGATGAAATTACAATCCCAGTTTAAATTCAAGTGATGGCTTGAATTCTTCTTGAGCTTACAAACCCAAGGAAAAGCTTTGAAAATAAAATCTAAGCCACTAGAGAGAGAAATTAGATCCAAACCCATGCATGAGTTGGGAGAATGGGAGATTTTTTTGGAGCTATTGTGAGATTCCCTATTTATACTAGGTTTCATTAAGGGCAAACAATCAACCCCCCCCCATTTGTATAAGTTACTTTGATTGAACAAACTATTCGAGATTCCGATTGTATGTTCCTCGAGAGACGACTCGAGTTAACTTTGCCAACCTACACGCGATCCCGTTCTCTTGCGGGCAAGCTATTGGAATTTTCTGATAAAATATTTATAAGTAGGCACACACACAAAAAACTTGAATCACTCACCTAGATTCCATAAACCAAATCTTAAAATCTAACAACAAATCTAAAAGTTAAGACAAAATGCATAAATTGAAGAACAAACTTGAAATTGAAGAACAAGGAAGAAATTAAGAAAAACTTACTTGAATTAAGAAAGAGACAAACTTGATGAAATTACAATCCCAGTTTAAATTCAAGTGATGGCTTGAATTCTTCTTGAGCTTACAAACCCAAGGAAAAGCTTGAAAATAAAATCTAAGACACTAGAGAGAGAAATTAGATCCAAACCCATGCATGAGTTGGGAGAATGGGAGATTTTTTTGAGCTATTGTGAGATTCCCTATTTATACTAGGGTTTCATTTAAGGGCAAA
>BMAC01000352.1:365604-380456 GCA_014905375.1 Phtheirospermum japonicum | reverse complement strand
TTTTGATTATCTAAGGAATTGAAATGCATGAACATTAATTAAAACTATGTAACCTAATTCAGCAACTAGAACATGTAATTCAGAGAAATAAATCTATAAACTCAAACAAGACTAACTAGCATAATCGAAAAGTAATTATCTAAAGCGTAGAATAAACGGAATAAATTATCTAAGCGTGAACAATAACCTAACATTAATTAAACTACTTGAAAGATTACGAATTCGAACATCAAAAGTATCTAGGGTTCAAAGCAAAAAATGATTCAAGAACAATAATCGAAAAATTTCTACTTAGTTGCATAAATTAAACTAAGAAAGCAAATAAAGAGTTTAGAATAATTATTTAAACTAAGATTTGCAGTAAATTCTCCAGCTAATCCGGAGATATTGTGTGAATCCTGGTCGAGAACCGAATCATGAACTAACGGGTGAAACTTGGGATTAGTGACTCTTGATTCTTCGATCTTGATCCTCGATGTTGTTATGGAACATAAGGTGCATTGTTTTTGAGCTAGAGGAGCGTAATTAGGGTTGTAGTGGTGTATCATGTGTGTTGGAACGGACTTAGAGAAGGGTTTTTTTATAGTTTTCCCTTGTTTTGGAGCATAAGAAACCCTAAATATCTGTTTTTGGGCCTTCGCGTCGACCGACGCAAATAAGAGCTTGGCGTCAACGCATCCGGTTTGCTTGCGTTGATTGGGCAGAGGCGTCGACCGAAGCGGGCATGGATCGACGCTACAGAGAGTTACGTCGAATTGGGCGTCGACCGGCGCACCTATGGATCGACGCTTCATAGAGTTATGTCGGCTTGGCATCGACATAGTGTCGACCATCGCGGGTAGAGTTGCGTTGACGCCTGCGTCGACCGACGTAAATTCGTTGCACGTCTCATTCTCTCAATCTTTCTACTACTCTTTCACCAGAAAGCTCGTTCTCGACTCTCGAACATCAAACTTCATCTGTTTATGCGCTGAACTCTTCCGGTTACTTAGCTGTAAGGTGAAAAACAACGAATAATCACCTATTCTCATCAATTACGACCAAAATTCGGTAAAACAAGCTGGAAGTATAAAAATACGGAATTAAGCTTAAACTATCCAACTTATACCAAAAACAATTAGAAAAACTAACTAAAATGCTAATAAAAATAAGGACAAATATGTGCTAATCAACTACCCCACGCTTAATTGGTTTGTTCGTCCTCGAACGAACGATAGATTCAAAGTATAGCAAGAATGAAAATCAGTCCAAGCAATGAGTCATGTGATGCTACATAGATAATTTTGAAAATATAGATACTTTCAACACAACTTCAAGCACTACACCCTTATTACTTTTCGCTCCAAAATCAAATCCATGCATCGTCACAAGGGTAATATATAAGGTGGTCGCTCAAAGCACTCGAGTATTTTTTGCATGGGACGTGTATACACTCAAATCATAGAAATACATGCACAATAAACAAGAACCGAAAATCAATCTCTTCTCAATCGCAAATTAAGTGTGTTATCAAACAAAGAATCAGAAAAGGTCTTTTCGGGTTGTAATGTAGGCTCTTTGGACGGGTATGAAATATATAAGTCGTGTGGCTAACTGATGATCTAATATGATCAATACTCACTCAACCTAATCTAATCACGAAGCAATTTTCTTCACCTCGTTCAAAAATAAAACCTCACTAAACACTCATAACGTAGCCATTATACATAGGCTATTTCTCAACTCGCAACTCTAAACCGACTTTTGCTCAAACCACACAATTGAAGCTTATTATATGCTTCCTTATTACAACTCAAATCTTTGCCTTTTAAACATTAGGTTTCATAAGAACACAAGCCTTTATAAAGCGCATAGGCAATGACTAACACAATTTCAACTAGACTCACCATCCTTCTTTTTCTTCTTCTTTTTTTTTTATTTCCCCCTTATTATAATTTTTATGGGGTATTTTTTTTCTTTTTTTTTATTTTCTCTTTCTTTTCGGATGGTGGTCGTTAATTACAAAATTCATAAATCCCTAATAAAATCTCCAAACCTCTAATAACCAATAAAAAATGACGAACTCCTACCCCACGCTTTTAATGGGTTAGTAGGGGTCGACTCAAAATAAAAATACTCAGGGCTATAGGCATGGATTATTTAGTTATGATTGGCTCATTCGGAATTTATAGTGGCTAATATATATGTATATGGCCGGAAAAAGGTTTTTATGTGCCTTAACGTCATTTTCAAAGTCAACTACACACAGTGGTTTCAAAGAGATATCAAATCAAAACTCATTCAAGTACATGCAATGATGATAATCTCTCAGGCTACTCACAGGCTTTTTGCATGAAAAAGTTTTGAATTGACGCTGCTTTTAAGGTTTTGCGAAATCAATTGCGTCCAAGTACCATTTTACAATATAAATAATAAATCTTGAAAAATTTATGCACTTATGCACGCTCAAAAGATTAGAACCTCAAATCATACTTAGCTAACTTTGACAGGCATGCCATACAAACACAATTCAGTGCAGAAATAGCAATCAATCATGTAAAAATATTAAAACTGCACATGAATTTCAATCATACTCAACCACCCCCCCTCTCTAAAAACTCGGCAATCCCTTGATTGCCATAAATATAAAGAAGAACAAATCAAAAGAAGATATGATTAGGAAAAACATCCCTGAATGGTCGAATTTCCCCAACTGAAGCCGTGCAATTTCCCGTTGTCTATCGGCTCGTGATTAGATTTGTCCTAGAAACAAAACATTCGAAAAACCAAAAATGACGAGTAAACGAAGAATAACAAATAAAAACAAACAAGAAAAATAGTGTTCATCAGCAGTAATAAAACACAAAAAGTCACTGCCACGGCCCATCAGCAAGCGGTGGAGCAAGAGGCCATTGTTCCATCAAATGAGCAGGGACGACCGTCGATTAGTGCCAGAACGCATTGAGCGACGTGCACCATCGTCGCTGCTGATCACCGTCGACCACTACGCGCGCCCTGGATAGCATCGATGCCGAGGGAAGGTAGCGTTGATCGACGCGCATTTCGGCATCAAAGTTGTCAATTTAGTTTTCGAACTGCTAACCTTACCGCTAAATGACTGTTAACCATGGATAAACTGCACAATCTCACAAGAAAATCAAAAACGTCCATGGTATAACCGAAGAAATATTTAAAGACAAGGGACGTGCGAAAAATAAAAATTTTATTAATGCTGATTCGAAACACGTAGACAACTGAATAAAATTAAAATTGCGATAAAATAAACAAGATAGAGTAGGAGGACAGTCCTATGACTCGATAATGGAAAAACTTAAATAAATAGCTAGTGGAAACGTCCTACGAATATAAGGGGATCCCTTGCGCAAATTCTCTAGTGCGGCAATCTTCTCTTGGGCTTCCTCTAGACGCTGCTTCCAATATCATATGTTCCACTCGTGCGCCACGTTTCCTTCTTTTAGATCCTTGATGTGGGATTCCAGCTCCTCAATTCGGCGTAAGAGCACGAGTTTCTCCTCACGGATGTCGTAATTCTGTCGTATGAGGCCCATCCCATGTATCACTACTGTGTCTATTTCGGCATTTTTCTCTTCGAGGCGCTTGTCCCTAAAGGTGACCTCGCTTGTAAACTCAACTTCGCCCCTCAACATATCAGTATGTTGCTTGGATAACTTCGTAATTATCTCTCTATCCATGAGAAGTTCGTTGTGAAGCTCGTCCATGGACATGTCACGATCCTCAGGGTTCTCCTTCCTCTGCTGGAGATCACACCCTATTCCCCTCAAATATCTGATGGTGCCCCTTAGTTGGAGATTCATGTCCCTCAACCCCGCGTTTATTTCTCATGATTCTGTCAATTGATCATTCAATGCGTCGATTTGGAGGGTGTAATGGACTTCGTCCATTCGACAACCACCAACCCTATCCTTCATCTTTTCGATTTCAACTTCCAGCTGGTCCAATTCTTCTTCAGGCTCCTTCCTCAACATCCACCTATTTTCATGATTGTTGGTTTCTTGTGGACTTGGGCTCATGGTGTTGAAAGGCTTTGAGAATTAAATTTATTTGGTAGGGGGTTGTGGTTTATATAGGAATTAATAGCTCTTAATTAGGAGTCCTATATTTACCCAAATTATAAAAAAAGGGAAGAGATATTAAGTTTCCTATTCTATTTAGAACTCTCTTCAGGTAATAGATCTAGACTCCAAAACCAGCCAAATTTCGTGCGAAAAATTTCCATAAACTTGCTTACCTATTGGAAATAAAATACCCAAAAATCGCAGCCCATAATTTCTAAATTCCGCGCAGCAGGTCGACACAGACGCACAGGCAGTGTCAACGCCGCGTCGATGCTGGTGTTGGTCGACACGATTGGTGTGTTGGCCACCAAATTGAATTTTCTATTTTTTGTTCCGCGAATTGATTACTCCTTGACAACATAAATCATGTTTCATAAACATAAAACAAACAAAAATAGAAAAAGAAAGAAATAACTAAAAAGAAATACAAGGGTTAGAAAAGAAAATAGCTTGGGTTGCCTCCCAAGAAGCGCATCTTTTAACACCGCTTGCTTGACGCAAGTTTTCTTGATTAATTTGGAATCGGAGGCGGGTCCACTATCTTCAATATCTCATGATCTTGACTAATTGCCTCTCCATCATGATATAGCTTAACTCGGTGTCCGTTGACTTGAAATGTTGCGTCTCGCTTTTTGTCGTAAAGGGTGACCGCTCCAAATTCATTGATTTCTTTAATCACAAACGGGCCACTCCATCTTGACTTCAATTTCCCTGGAAAAGTTTCAATCTAGAATTATAAATTAGAGATAACCTACCTACCTCCAAATGCTTGTTAACGAGTCTTCGATCGTGGCGTGTTTTCGTCATCTTCTTTTGCCTCCATGCATCATCATAAGACTCAATTCTAATCTCTTCAAGATCGGTCAACTCCAGTTTCCTATACTCTCCCGACTCATCATAGTTCATATTCAACTTGCGAATGGCCCAACTAGCTCGGTGCTCTAACTCTACGGGCAAATGGCACGCCTTCCCATAGATGAGTCGAAAAGGACTCATACCAAGCACTGTCTTATAGGTTGTTCGATAGGCCCACAGTGCGTCGACAAGTTTAACCACCCAGTCCTTCCGACTTGGTCCAACTGTCTTCTCGAGGATAGCTTTTAGCTGACAATTGCTCATTTCGACTTGTCCAGACGTTTGAGGGTGGTATGGCGTAGCTACCTTGTGTCGGACCCCATATTTCGTCATCAGCCTTGCAAACGCTCGATTGCAAAAATGGCTTACTCCATCACTTATAATTGATTTCGACACTCTGAACCTACTAAAAATATTTTCTTGGAGAAATTTAAGAACGACCTCCGCATTAGCTCTTCGAGCGAGGATCGCTTCCACCCATTTTGATACATAGTCGACACCGACCAGAATATACTCGAAATCTCCACTTTTAGGAAAGGGTCCCATGAAATCTATTCCCCATACATCAAAAATTTCTACCACTTGATTAGGTAATTGCGGCATTTCATCTCGCTTCCCTATTTTGCCAGTTCATTGGCAGTTGTCGCACGTTTTGCAGTACTCAAATGCATCGTCAAATAAACTTGGCCAATAGAATCCAACTTGTAACACCTTGAATGCTGTCTTTTGAGCTCCAAAATGCCCTCCATGGTCATGGAAAAATTGCAGAATGCTCCCCATTTCATCGTTTGGAACGCACCTTCTGTTAAGTCCATCCTTACAGCGCTTGAACACATAGGGGTCATCCCAAAAGTAATCCCTGAATTTAATCGAGAATCTCTTCTGTACTTGGTAGGATAAATGGTTAGGTATAATTTTGAAAGCAAGGTAATTCACAATATCAGCATACCAAGGAGTAATTAATTGCTCAAGATTAAAAGCATTCTCATAAGGGAATAGATCGTTAATCATAAATTTCTCACCCTCGTTCTCCTCAATTATCATTCTAGACAAATGATCAGGTACAACATTTTCACAACCTCGTCTATCTTTTATTTCCACATCAAATCATTGCAGCAATAAACTCCACCTAATAAGACATGGTTTACTTTGGGGTTTAGAAAATAAATGACCCAATGCAGCATGATTCGTATGTATAATTACTTTGGCTCCAACTATATACGATTAAATTTATCAAGTGGAAATACGACTGCCAACAATTTTTTTTCCGTCGTGGTGTAATTATGTTGGGCATCGTTTAGTATATAACTAGCATAATAAATAACCCTAAGTAATTTATCCACACGTTGCCCTAAAACGGACCCCACCGCCTCATTAGAGGCATCGCACATAATTTCAAAGAGTAGGGTCCAATCAGGAGCAACAACCACAGGGGCAGAAGTAAGACTCTATTTTAGCTCATTAAACGCGTTCATACATTCTTCATTAAAAATGAAAGGAGTATCTAAAGTCAACAATTTGCAAAGTGGACGACTTATTTTTGAAAAATCTTTGATAACGTCTATAAAAACCTGCATGACCCAGAAAACTCCTAATTCCCTTAATATCTCGAGGGGGAGGGAGGGTTTCAATCACATCTATTTTTGCTTTATCAACCTCCAACCCCTTTTTAGAAACAACATGACCTAGAACAGTACCACTTTTTACCATAAAATGAGATTTCTCCCAACTCAAATTTAGATTCTTCTCAATGCAACGTTCTAAAACTCTAGACAAATTAGATAAATAATTCTCAAAAGATGACCCAAAAATCGAAAAATCATCCATGAATACCTCAAGAAAATCATCAATAAAATCACAAAAAATTGAGAGCATGCACTTTTGAAAAGTCGCTGGTGTGTTGCACAAACCGAAGGGCATTCTTCGAAAGGCAAACATTCCAAAAGGGCATGTGAACGTTGTCTTACTTTGATCTTCCGTAGCGATGGCTACTTGTTAATAGCCCTAAAGGCCATCCAAGAAGCAATAGAATTCGTGTCCAGCAAGCTTGTCGAGAAGTTGGTCTATGAACGACAGAGGAAAGTGATCCTTGCGAGTGGCTGCATTTAACTTCCTATAATCGATAAACATACGCCATCCAGTCGTCAGTCGGGTTGGAACTATCTCGCCCTTGTCATTTTCGGTGATGGTGATGCCTCCTTTCTTCGGAACCACATGGATTGGGCTCACCCATTTACTGTCAAAAATAGCGAAGATAATTCCTTCGTCTTTAAGTTTAAAATTTTCCTTTTTGACCACTTCATAAAGTGTTGGCGTCAGTCTTCATTGACTATCCCTAACAGGCCTGGCATCGGGTTCTAGCTCGATTCGGTGCATGCAAGTAACAGGGCTTATCCCTTTAATGTTGTTGATGCTCCATCCTATTGCTTCCTTGTGGTTACTCAGCACCGCAATCAATTCTTTTTCTTCATGTTCCGCCAATGCTGAATATATGATGACGGGTTTCATTTCGTTGGGCTCGAGGAAAATATACTTCAAATGTCTTGGCAGTGGTTTCAACTCCACTTTCATCCCAAGTTCAGGTGCGTTAGCTATTTTGCACAATTCTTCATCGAAATCTTCAACTTCTTCATAATCTTCAGTGATTTCGTTCAAGTCTATTTCTAACATCTCTGCCACTCTGTTTAAAAATTTTGTGTCATCCTCGACACTTAACTCATCTAGCACAATGATCCCTTTGAGCTCGTGAATACAAGATGCAATAGGGTCAATAAACGAAAAATCTCTGTGCATGTACGGAGAAGGAGTGTTGTGGATCTCTTTAAGAGAAAATGTGAATGTCTCACCCAAAATGGATAGGGTAATCCTCCCCTTGTACACGTCAATCAGGGTATGAGAAGTGGACATGAACGGTCGGCCTAGCAAGATAGTATGCTCCGTGCCTTCTTTTGGAACTTCGCCGACGTCAAGTATGATAAAATCAACTGGAATCACCAGTTCGCCAACTTGGAAAAGTACGTCTTCAACTATGCCAAGTGGTTGTCGTATTGATCGATCCGCCAATTGCAGTCGCATCATCGTTGGCCTCATTGTTCCTAGTTCAAATTCCTTATAAAGTGAATACGACATTAAATTAATTCTTGCACCAAGGTCGAGCATCCCACGTGCCATTTGCCCATTTCCTAAGGTGATAGTTATGCAAAAACTCCCCGGGTCTTTCTCCTTTTTGGGTAGTAGACCCTAACAAATGGCTCTCACCTCCTTGGTTAATTCTACTCGTTGAGTTATCTCCAATCGTCGTTCCCTTGCAACTAACTCCTTGAAAATCTTAACGTATGCAGGCATCGTCTTGATTACGTCCAAAAGAGGGAGATTAATGTTGACGTTCTTCAGCAGGTTGTAAAGTTCCATAAACTTTTTGTTTTCTTTGGCTGGGCGTAGACGACTTGGAAAGGGAACCTTTTCTCGAATTGTAGGTGTTAAATGCTTCGATTGCTGATTTGGGGACTTGGTGGAGTCGCCAAAGATGGTGGATGAATTTGGAAGCTTCCCTTTTAAAGAACCCAGAATATATGAATTTGGTGACTTATGCATTTGGTCCACCGGTTTAGGGTTGTCATTCTTTGGCGAATCCGCAGTTGGGATTTCCGTGCTCTCCTCTTTCTTTTCCTCAATTCCATTATCTACCTTCTTTCCGCTTCGTAAGATGTGGACAGCTAAAGCTTGATCTGGTTGGCTCGGCAATTTTCCTTCTCATTTTCCGCCTTCGCCATAGAAGTTGCCATTTGGCCCATCATTTTTTCTAAATTCTTCACACTCTTGGAGAGATTGCTCAGAAATTATCCCTGCTTATGAACTTGCGTAGTTAGATTGGCGACCCCGTCTCTATTTTTGATTATTTTGGTGACTTGGTTTTCCTGCCAAATTAATAGTTGATCGTTTGGCTATATCGGAGTAGGTGTCGATCCGGTTGTTGGCGGTTTGTTTGGTGGTGGTGTCGGTGAATCAGTTTGTGTGGGGGCGAAGTGTGGATTTCCAGGGCCCCATTTTAAGTAAGGAGAATTTCGTTGTGCGTTAAATTGTGTTGGAGGTCTGTGCTCATAAGTTGTAAGGTCTTGGTGGCGCATTTGATCCTTGATGGCGTATGCCTCGGCTTCGCATTGTCGTAACACACCATTTTGCATGTATCCACCAAATGCCCTTGCTCCCCATAGCGGTTGCATGTCTCAACGGTTTCATTGCTTGGCACCTCAGTCGCCTCGTTAACTCTTATCTTTCGTGGTCGAGAGCTCGTTTGCCTGGACTTCTCGCTCATCTTCTCAAACAATTGCCTGGCTTCTGTTGCTGTCAAGTATCCAAAATCTCCTCCAGCAGCTACTTCTACGTTGTTTTTGTAGGAGTCCAAAAGCCCTTCGTAGAACAGTTGATTTACCATTCTCGGAGAGTTGTGATGATGTGGGCAGGCTTGCAATAGTGATTTAAAACATTCCCATGCTTCGTGGAGCAACTCCCCATCTTGCTGGAAAAATTTGGTTATTTGTCTCCTAATGTGACCCATCGTCTGAGCTGAGTAATATTGATTTATGAACTTGTCGCTAACCATGGGCCAGTCGATCAGAGATCTCGGTTCTAGTGAAAGTAGCCAAGATTTGGCTTTATCTTTCATGCAGCTAGGAAAGCACACCATTTGAAGGTCTTCGTGATGAAGTCTCGGAGATGGGATCCTACTAACTTCAGCATAAAATTCCTTGAGGAAAGTTAATGGGTCTTCGTTGGCGAGGCCATGAAATGTCGGGAGGTTGTTGATTATATGAGGTTTCAGCTCGAAGTCTCTTGCAGTTCTACCCAACACAATAGCAGAACTATAGAGACCCACTTGAGGAGTCGTGAACTCTCTTTGTCTTGGCTCGCGCGCTTCCCGTTGGTGTCTCTCTTGATTATTAGGCCTCGCGTTGTTTCTATCGTACTCGTTCCTCTCATTATAGGGGTTATTAGTGAGCCAGTCATCAATCTGCTCGTCTCCATGGTAAGATCTCTCAGAATAGTTATCTTTGTCGTGGTGGTGGCGATTTCTATTTCCTCCTCCTCGCTCTTCATTCTGGTCCATCATATTCCGTTGAATATTTTCCCAATACTCTCGAGGTTGTGCCGGTCTGTTGGGGTGAATTGGTTCACTCCCGTGTTCGTTTCTTTGTCGTATAGGTGAGTTCCTTGGTGGTTGATCATTTTCGTTGTTGTGGGCAGGATTGTTTAGCCTCAACATCGTTTGAGGAACCGGATAACAAATGAAATCAGTGGTGGCAGACGATTCGCTTTCGGATATGTGAGGAGGTCTCGCTTGATTGGAACGATGAATATTGTCGATGAATGGTGCAAGTTCGGATCTAAGTGATCTTCGACCTTGCATACACTCAACAGCAAATTAAACGCATCGAATAGAGAAAATAATTATACAAATAGAAAGCTAAAAATAAAATGAACAAACATATTATTGAAACCTTGGCTATGTTCCCCGGCAACGGCGCCAATTTTTGATTCAAGCTTTTTGTGTGTGCCTACTTATAAATATTTGTCAGAAATTCAATAACTTGCCCGCAAGAGAACGGGATCGCGTGTAGGTTGGCAAAGTTAACTCGAGTCGTCTCTTGAGGAACATACAATCGAGATCTTGAATAGTTTGTTCAATCAAAGTAACTTATACAAATGGGGGGGAGTTGATTGTTTTGATTATCTAAGGAATTGAAACGCATGAACATTAATTAAAACTATGCAACCTAATTCAGCAACTAGAACATGTAATTCAGAGAAATAAATCTAAGAACTCAAACAAGATTAACTAGCATAATCGAAAAGCAATTATCTAAAGTGTAGAATAAATGGAATGAATTATCTAAGCGTGAACAATAACCAAACATTAATTAAACTACTTGAAAGATTATGAATTCGAACATCAAAAGTATCTAGGGTTCGAAGCATAAAATGATTCAAGAACAATAATCGAAAAAAGTCTAATTAGTTGCATAAATTAAACTAAGAAAGCAAATAAAGAGTTTAGAATACTTATTTAAACTAAGATTTGCAGTAAATTCTCCAGCTAATCCCGAGAGATTGCGTGAATCCTGGTCGAGAATCGAATCACGAACTAACGGGTGAAACTTGGGATTAGTGACTCTTGATTCTTCGATCTTGATCCTCGATGTTGTTATGGAACATAAGGTGCGTTGTTTTTGAGCTGAAGGAGCATAAGTAGGGTTGTAGTGGTGTATCATGGGTGTTGGAACGGACTTAGAGAAGGTTTTTTTTATAGTTTTCTCTTGTCTTAGAGCATAAGAAACCCTAAAAATCCATTTCTGGGCCATCACGTCGACTTCGCATCGACCGACGCGAATAAGAGCTCGGCGTCGACGCGTCCGGTGTGCTTTCGTCGATTGGGCAGAGGCGTTGACCGACGCGGGCATGGATCGACATTACAGAGAGTTACGTCGACTTGGGCATCGACTGATGCACCTATGGATCGACGCTTCAGAGAGTTATGTCAGCTTGGCGTCGACATAGTGTCGACCATCGTGGGTAGAGTCACGTCGACGCCTGCGTCAACCGACGCAGATTCGCTGCACGTCTCATTCTCTCGATCTTTCTGCTACTCTTTCACCGGAAAGCTCTTTCTCGACTCTCGAACATCAAACTTCATCTGTTTATGCGCTGAACTCTTCCAGTTACTTAGCTGTAAGGTGAAAAACAACGAATAATCACCTATTCTCGTCAATTACGACCAAAATACGGTAAAACAAGCCGGAAGTATAAAAATATGGAATTAAGCTTAAACTATTCAACTTATACCAAAAACAATAAGAAAAACTAACTAAAATGCTAATAAAAATAAGGATAAATATGTGCTAATCAGTGAGTAACACACCTTGATCATAGATCGGGTCCTTGATCGTTTTTATTTTAAGTATTTCCTATGCTTTATTTTGGTTTTTTTTCATGCATGGTTTTATGTTGATTCCAAGATCTACTCTTTGTTTCTAGTTATTTTTCAAAAAGATTTTAACTTTCATGTCAACTTTTATTACTCTTTCCATTGGTGCTTTTGATTTTTATTGATTTGCATTATCTAAATTTCATGATCATGCATGCATAGTTGTACCTTAGGTTTTCTTGATTGTACTTTGTTGTTTCTTTGCTTTTTATTACTTATTTTTATTATTACTTGCAATTTCAATATGGCATACGCATGAGGCATTTGAAATACTTGCTTTTACGTTGACTACTTGTGTTTATTTTCGTTTTCTTTTAGTTTCACAAGCTAAAACTCATTGATTCGTGCAATCGCTCGAATTCTGATAATACCAAGCCATGAACCCCTTATCTATACTACACCACCAAAATTTCTCACTTTAGCTTACACGACGTTACTGAGTACACTCAAGACAGATGGTTCTAGTTGTGTATGATTTATCTCATGGTAAGTATTGAACCTTTGTCGTAACTTTATTTTAACGTTGTGTATGGATTCCTCTAAACCTAGAATTTTCTACAGTTGGATTTTCCTTACAAACAGAAAATTACGCTTTCTAATTATAGATGATGGCTGGAAGTGGGATCAAGGAGGATCCAAATTTTGTTGTGCAAAAGGGAGCTCAGTAAGACCAGTAATAGTTTTTTTCCCCGAATATAATGAATTGTATAAATTAGCAACTCAACCTGCTTTTGTCAATAAATCAATAGAAATACAGTCGTTAATATGTTGAAATTATAAATAAGATTGGTGCTTTAAGCTTCTTACTATATATCTTGTATTCGCAGCTCTGATTGAGTTCCACATTTATCGTTAACTGATATTTAACATGGTTCTATGTTTTAATAGACTGCAGGTTTGCAAATAGGCTAATAGGAATCAAAGCGAACTCAAAGTTCCAAAAGAACAAAAAAGTCAATGAACAAGAATCGGGTCTTAAACTTGTCCTTAGAAATGCCAAGCAGCACCACAATGTCAAGTGAGTTGTTCAACTTTATCCCTCTTTTTTTTAAAAAAATTATTTTATTTCTGTCTAATAACACGCACTTTGTTTGTTATTCCCTATGCCCCAGGTATGTTTAAGCCTGGCACGCACTAGCAGGCTACTGAAGCGGGTTCCAGCCTACGGATGACGAAAATGGATGATATGAATACTAAGAAGAAATTGTTTTCAGTTGAAATTAACGGTAGATTGTATAATGTTAATAGTTGACAATGATTTTTGATGACTAGAGAATAAGAATGATCAGTATTTATTATTGAGTTTTGGTGTATTCTTTCGTGATATAATTAACATATTCATAATATTTATTATTAGTCTTTTTGGTGTATTCCTTCTTTCATTTCATTTTTTTTATTTTATTTAAAGACTTTCTAGAAGGTAACTTTTGTACACCTGTTCTGGAAATCATACTTCTAGAAGGTATTTTTCAATATCCGTTCTGGAAAATAGACTTTTTCGAATGTATGTTTTGAAATCCGTTCTAGAAAATAGACTTTCTAGAAGGTAAGTTTTGAAATCCGTTCTGGAAAATAAACATTTTAGAACGTATGTTTTGAAATCCGTTCTAGAAAATAGACTTTTTAGAGCAGATTTTTAAAATCCGTTCTTAGTTAGACTTTCTAGAAGGTAAGTTTTGAAACCTGTTATGGAAAATAAACAATGTATGTTTTGAAATCCGTTCTAGAAAAAGCTTTTTAGAATGGATTTTTAAAATTCGTTGTAGAATGTTGTTCCTAGAACGGATTTGATGAATAAAGGACCGGAAAAACGACTTTCTAGAATGGGTATAAAACATTCAAGAATGGGTAAACTAAACTGTTCTAGAAAGTCCTTTCTCTAACGGATAAAAAAACTGTTCTAGAAAGTCAGACTTTCTAGAACGGCTGTATCTAGAACGGAGCAATATCCATTCTAGAGTCTTTTTTATCCGTTCTAAAATCTGACAAGTGGAAGGAAATTACCTTCATTTCTAACCGAACTATAAAATTTGGGTGGCCTGGGACGCTAACTCCGCGTAAATTTTTAGAAATGTGTCTATGAAAACCATACTTCGTGTTAAAAGGCAATCTTGAATTAGACCTCCCCCGGCTGCAACACCATATTGCTAATATCCACAGTGAATTGGTCGAATCCCATCTTGTCGACACTACAAATGAAGCGATTAGAATTTTGCTATAATGCGTTCTGAAAATTTAACTAGCAAATTGCAATTTCTCAAAACTAACTCTTTTAGAGGATTAAATAGGACATTATGGATTAAAATAATCTGCAATTTCCCATTATATAATTAAAATAATAAAAAAGAAGAAACGGGGGGAGAACGATGGTTGACGGTCAAATCTGCGTGGGTATGTACGAGAGAGAGGGGAAAGGGAGAATGTTGATGGTCAACTGACCTGGAAGACAACATATGAATTTAAAAACTATGTGGCTGGACTCGGACCATATATAGACCGAGATAGTGATTAGAAATGAGTCAAACCACCGCGCCCCGTTGAGCCATGATGCATTGATTGTCGAGCCTGACACCTACACTATTGAGCTATGTTACATCAACTGTCGGACTGGACGCCCTGGGTTGTCGAGCCATGACACATCGATTGCCAGGCTTGACGCCTAGGCTGTCAAGACATGACACATCATCTGTCGGGCGTGACGCCTAGGCTGTCGAGCATGACTTATCGACTACTGGACCCTGATGCCTAGACTGTCGAAACCATGATGCATCGACTGCTCAGACCCTGATGCATCGATTGCTCGGGCTACTACCTAGGCTATCGAGTCAAATATGCATGGATCAGTGCGAAACGAGCACGGTCAAGCGAGCCACCACCGATCAGGCCGAAGCATCACCTGATCGGGCAAGGATGACATTTTTCAAGCTCGTAGTCGCACA
>BMAC01000352.1:340350-364913 GCA_014905375.1 Phtheirospermum japonicum | reverse complement strand
TGTGCGACTACGAGCTTGAAAAATGTCATCCTTGCCCGATCAGCGTGATGCTTCGGCGCTGATCGGTGGTGGGCTCGCTTGACCGTGGCTCGTTTCGCACTGATCCATGCATATTTGACTCGATAGCCTAGGTAGTAGCCCGAGCAATCGATGCATCAGGGTCTGACAGTCGATGCAATCATGGTTTCGACAGTCTAGGCATCAGGGTCCAGTAGTCGATAAGTCATGCTCGACAGCCTAGGCGTCACGCCGACAGATGATGTGTCATGTCTTGACAGCCTAGGCGTCAAGCCTGGCAATCGATGTGTCATGGCTCGACAACCCAGGCGTCCAGTCCGACAGTTGATGTAACATAGCTCAATAGTGTAGGTGTCAGGCTCGACAATCAATGCATCATGGCTCAACGGGGCGCGGTGGTTTGACTCATTTCTAATCACTATCTCGGTCTATATATGGGTCCGAGTCCAGCCACATAGTTTTTAAATTCATATGTTGTCTTCCAGGTCAGTTGACCATCAACATTCTCCCTTTCCCCTCTCTCTCGTACATACCCACGCAGATTTGACCGTCAACCATCGTTCTCCCCCCGTTTCTTCTTTTTTATTATTTTAATTATATAATGGGAAATTGCAGATTATTTTAATCCATAATGTCCTATTTAATCCTCTAAAAGAGTTAGTTTTGAGAAATTGCAATTTGCTAGTTAAATTTTCAGAACGCATTATAGCAAAATTCTAATCGCTTCATTTGTAGTGTCGACAAGATGGGATTCGACCAATTCACTGTGGATATTAGCAATATGGTGTTGCAGCCGGGGGAGGTCTAATTCAAGATTGCCTTTTAACACGAAGTATGGTTTTCATAGACACATTTCTAAAAATTTACGCGGAGTTAGCGTCCCAGGCCACCAAATTTTATAGTTCGGTTAGAAATGAAGGTAATTTCCTTCCACTTGTCAGATTTTAGAACGGATAAAAAAGACTCTAGAATGGATATTGCTCCGTTCTAGATACAGCCGTTCTAGAAAGTCTGACTTTCTAGAACAGTTTTTTTATCCGTTAGAGAAAGGACTTTCTAGAACAGTTTAGTTTACCCATTCTTGAATGTTTTATACCCATTCTAGAAAGTCGTTTTTCCGGTCCTTTATTCATCAAATCCGTTCTAGGAACAACATTCTACAACGAATTTTAAAAATCCATTCTAAAAAGCTTTTTCTAGAACGGATTTCAAAACATACATTGTTTATTTTCCATAACAGGTTTCAAAACTTACCTTCTAGAAAGTCTAACTAAGAACGGATTTTAAAAATCTGCTCTAAATATATAGTGTGATAATATATATGTTAAGTATGATAAAATATCGTTGTTGGTAACATGGATCGTTCCATCGAAGTGACCGTTGAGATCCAGACGACGAGAAAGTGTAAGCGGTCGTCATCGAAGTGATCGTCGAAATTCGATCGACGAGATTCTTTGGCACACAAAATATCCACATATTATCGCAAAGAATATTCATATAACATCCCAAGAAATCATCCATAAACTATCGCACGTAACATACATATTATCACAATGGAAAAGTGTAAGCGCGCGTCGTCGAAGTGCCCGTCCAAATTCGATTGACAAGATTTTTAGGCACACAAAATATTCATTTATTGTGGCACACAACATTCATATATTATCGCATAAAACATTCATAATCACAACAGAGAAGGAATCAGATGCATGTAATAATTTGTCTGAGTTGGGTGGATTTTGAAGTTCTATACAATTCAAGTATCGAAATCTAAAATTTTGTATATTTCACCCCTTCTTAATTCTTATCTCATACCTTGAGATTCTCTTGTAATTCGCTTTTTATTTATATTAAACTCAAGAAATTTATGAAAAATTGTTATTAAAATATATTAGAACTTATTTTCTTATCACTTCGGTTTTAAATCAATTATTTTTTTTGTTATTTCTTTTTTCTATTTTTTGAGATATAAATTATAATCAATGCACAAGGAAAAAAAACTTATTGGGCGAGGTGTGAAATTATTTTAATTAAAAAGAACGAAAAAAAAAATTTGTCTAGCGATTTGTTTACAAATCCATCATATCTATATATATTAAAAAAAAGGTTAATATTTTTAAATATGTTTTCCAAGATTTTCCCGCTCATTTTACTTAATATCTATAGTAATCCATATTTATTGATTATATAATTATTTATGTAATATATTTTTTAGGAGATTATAATTTACATAAAGAAAATATTATATATATATAGAAGAATTATGTATAATTATATATAAAATTTGAGAAAAATAAAAATAATATAAAAAAATCTGAATAAAATATAAAATATAAAAAATTTAAAATAAATATATAAATAAATATAAATAATTAGTTATTAAATTTAAAAAATCCAAAAAATCAAAAATAAAACATAATTTTTTTCAAATGCTGTAAAAAATTAAAGATATTAATAAAATCATATAGATAAAAATATAAGAACTTATAAATAAATTATAAATATTATTTAATAAATATCAAACAAAAATGAAAATTCAATAATCGAATAGTATTAAAGAGAAAAATCATAAAATAAATTAAATTAACTTAAAATTTTCATAATTAGATTCTACAAAATTATAAAATAAATCTAAAATTAAGAAAAAATCAAGAAAAATAGAAAATAAAATTGGAAAATAATAATATCAATTACAAAAGTATTATATATTATATATATAATAAATCTGGAAAATAAAATATAAATATTAAATGTATAATCTATACATAAATCTAAATATTTAGTTTATTAATCTGCAAAACCTGGAAAAGTAAGATCCAAATATAAATATGTCAAATGATATCAAATAAATTTATTTATTTATAAATAGAATATTAAAACTTATAATTAAATTACAAATATTTATTTATAAATGCAAAAAATAGGAAAAGAAAACCAAAAAAGTTGCTAATATAATAAAATCAATATGACTTTATGGTCTCATAATGGCAAATATTTGTTTTAGGCCAGATTGATGGGTCATGACCCGTTAGGCCATCTGACCCGATACTATAATGTATTACAGCATCACTCATTTGTAAATATGGAAAAAAAAAAGTGCATTGAAAATATAATAAAAATACTGGTAATAAAAATAATATAATAGAATATAAGTAATAATTTATAGAGTATAAGAAAATTATCAATAATTTCTACATTTAAATTTATTCAACTTTTCGTTGATTGTATAAAGTGTCATATGAAAAATCTTCTCATCATTTCTCCTACACTTTTTTGGAACGTGCTAAAGGTTTTAATGCAAATAAGGTTGTGAATAATAATCTCACAGAATGTGCTAATCCCCAATTGTTAATTCTGATATATCGTTAATATATCCTCTATCATCTCAAAAAAAAGCCCCAGAGAATAATATACATCGTGATATGATAGTATAAGTATTAAATAAAATATAAATATTATAATGATGTTGAAGTGATTCGTATGTGAAATATAAATGCATACCTCACGAAATTAATTCGATTTGAACTTCAATAGAAATTAAGTATGGAATGGATGCTTTCAAAATAACTGTATTTAGCAACATTTGCTTTCAGAGGTGGTCTTCCCCTTTTTTGTTTTGGAATTAGTTGATCTTTTCCAAATCTATTGTAGTTGATGCCACAACATTCGTTCTACTTAATGTTGAATTTGCACTTGTATTGTTTTACGCGGTTTCTGAGATAGTAACAAAGTACTTTATTTTATGAGATCAATTCAAATAAAAAAAAAGTGTTGAATCGTAATAATATTTTATAAACAACATGTTGATAGCCAATAAAAATATCAAATTATATTGTATTCTATATTTGTGTATAATCTAATTAAATAAAGTGATCAAATTATTTTTGAGAAAAAGTGACAAATATGATATTGTTGGACTTAGAATGAAAAGAAAAATGAAAAAATGTAAAGAAAGATCATAATAAAAAATAAAATAACATATAAGTAATTTTTTATTATTTTAAATGTTAATTAGAGTATCTGTACTAATTATGTTAAGAAGATTTCTACATAATTAAAAAATAAAAATAATCCTAGGTTGTTTTTTAATTAAAAAAAGAAACCAAATCATCGTTAATATTAATTAGAAAGTCTATCATAATTATGTTAAGAAAATTCCTAACTTAAAAAATAAAATAATTTTAAGTGGCATTTTTTCTCTTTCCTAATCATCTTTTTTTCTCTCTCCAGACCTCTCTTTCTTTATATATATATATAGATTGATAATCTGGTTACATTAATAATATTTAGTGTAAAATTTAGACTAATGATTTTGAGTACTATACCTATTTACTTATTTTTCCTCATCACAATTACTAGACAAGATATGAAAGTGCAATTATATGTATATAATATATTATAGATTTTGATTTCAGTATAACAATTTTTTTTTTTACCTATAAATTCAAACAACTCCAGCCTATGATCTGCACCTTTAAAGTACCTTCAGAAAAAGCAAGAGAACTTTAAAATATGACGAGCACACTTCGCCTTGTGATTCTTCTATTTCTAATTCTACTTTGTGGAGGTATTCTTTTTCCCCACAATTCACATTCTTTCAAATTATCATTCAATTTTATATGTTTTAATGTAAATATTGCATTTGTTTTAAGATTTATAATCACAATGACTTAGATTGACACCATTGGAATTTTCAGATTTCTAAAATTTAAACATGTTTAACTTTATAGGAGGTAAAGATTAAAATAAGTTTTCGGACGGACTTTCGATATTAAAAACTCCATCGTAATTATACCGTGAAGTGTAGTAAGAAATAAAACATCATTTTGAAACTGAGAATGTTATCTTTAATTAGTCTAATACGAGAAGATAGCAATGTCACTTTCTTTTCTTACGAGTTTATAATTTTGTGGCAGGTGAAAATGGAATTAATGCAAGAATTTGCTCGGAGCAAATTTCTGCATGATCTGAAGTATGTACTATAACGATTTGTACTCGACTTTGCAAACAACAAATAAAAGCACAACAAGTAGAAGGCCAATGCGTGGAAAGTGATACTTGTAATTGTATTTATCATTGTCCGCCATAGTACTTAGTAGTAAAACCACTTATGTGAAGGAAACGAATTCTGATTGTATAAGCGGGAAATCAACCTCATTTCAAAATAGTAATAAGATATCATATATTCTTCCTAATAAAGGTCATATCATCTTATAGTTGCAAAGATCATGAATTTCTGATTTTTCAGAATAATGTTCCTTTTGAGCTTTTTGGAAAAAAAAATAAGTAACATACAAATAAATTAATTCATCCTTCAATTTGCAATTATTGTTACTACTAAGTTATATATCTTTCTCTCTCTCATACACATAATTATCACAAATATTAGTATTCTATAAATAAGATGAAGAAATTAGGAACAAATATGTAATTTATTCTAAAATGATAAATTTCTGTTACAAATTCAAATGGAGTAATAATTCTCATTTTCTAGTTTCTTTTTCATTTCTCAATTTTTTCAATTTCATATGTTTTCAATTTTTCTATACACGTAATTGGTTTTAGTTATTAATAGAGAATAATATCTTATGCGTACTAATTAAGGGCAATTATGGGCCTTAGATATAATTAAATGGATGTATCAGATCTTTTGTGTATTTCCTTATTTGATTAAAAGCATTAGGATTGTATAATAAAAGCACTGCTGTGTATATGACTAAAATATCAATAAAGCACTGTGATTGTATAATAAAAGCACTACTGGTATATAATAAAAGCACTAGTTCGCAGATTCCCATATAATGACATTGTTCTCATTTGAACCCACCCATATATATATGTATATATATAGGATCACGTGAGAATGGATCCGTGGGTGAGAAATGAGAATGCATCCTAACCAATCATTTACCCAGTGGCAGTTTCGTAATTCTGGACATCCCGGTGGCAGTTTCGTAATTACGTTCATTCTTTCATTTCACCAACAAAGTCACGATGAAGCACATAACATTTCCCTTTCTCATTTTTTTGCACAGATCGCTCTAATCCTCTGCATCTTCGAGTTTTTCCATTTCTCATCTCAGCAATTTCTCATTTTCGTCTTCAATTTCTCTGATGCCACGAAACCCTCACCATTTCCCTCGCCATCGACCAACTCCTCTCCATTTTTCAAAATCCCGAAACCCTAGTGTGTACAATCGATAGGACAAACTCCGCAAAAATCTCAATCGAAGAAGAAACTTTCTCCCAACAAGAATGCTGGTATGTTTAGTTTGTTTTTCCTGCGTTTTTAATAGAACTTTGATTACTGAAATTGCTTCTTTTATTTATTGTCATTTAGTTTAATTTTTCTGGGGGTAGGGTTTGTGTGAATTGCACAATGCATTAAATACAATTATAATGGCGAATTTTTTAATTTTCTCGTGTGATTTTGTTCATGGAACTCGAATTTGTTCGTAGGGAAGGGTAAGAAGAAGGCAGATATTGCCACGAACCCTAAAGCTGTAGATTCACCAAACAAGAGTTCTGGTACGTATTTTTTATTTTTATTATTTTTTCTTGAATTTGATATTTTTGGATTTAGAATTAATGTGGTATATGGGTGTTGGATTATGTGTGATCATCTCATGTATATAAGGATTAATCTTCACATTGCTTTAAATACAAGGATTTGTAAGTAATGTAGCAGAAAGCGATCATCTCATGTATATAAGGATCACATTATACATAACATTTCATTTGGTTGTTTTATGCATAGATATACTGAAATACTTTCCTTAATCATCAACATGTTATCGTTCACTGTAAATTCTACGATCGTTTTGAGTTAATTTTCTGGTCCACGTGTGTTTCATCTTAAACTCTCATATTCAGGTTGTTGAGCATGTCGCCATCTAAACATGCCTTTTTGTGCTTCTTTGAGTTATGTCCAAAATTTCCAAAATCCTTACTTTTCAAGGATCTTTGGGCCTTTTTACACTATGGTTAGGGAATATTTAGATGGCGACATGCTCAAAACTTTCCTATCTTGAGGTATATACTTAACAATCTGGGATGAATATTAGTTTTTATGTGGTCTGTGTACATGCACTATCTCAAGTTAATGTGGCATGTAGGTGTTGGATCATGTGTGTTTATTTTTGTGAAGTTTATTTTCCTCATGTGATTTTCCTCATGGAATTCAAATTTGTGCATTTGTAGGTAAGAGTAAGAAGAAGGCATATATTGCCATGAAGGGAAAAACTGTAGTTTCTATGCCTTCCYATCCTCAGGATTTGAGTCCTCAAGATTCAATGCAAGAGGTAGAATTACGAACGAAGAAGAAGGCAGATGTTGCCGCGAAGAAGAATCCTATTCCTGATGTTTCTGCTCCTCTGGAGTCAAGTCCTCAGGATTCAAGACAGCAGGTTGAATTACAAATGAAGAATAAGGAAAGATATTGGCGTGAAGAGTACAACGCCAATATTGGGTTCCTTTTACGTGCCTGTTGCAGGAGAGAATACTGAATTGGTTCCAGAGGTTTCAACGAAAGTAACCAAAGTTTAAAAAATAAACAAGCAAGGTAATAAACTTAGGCATTTGGGTTTTTCTTTTTCTTTTTTTGATGATATTTTGGATTTTTCTCACCATCGGTTTTTATAAGGAATGATGATATGTACATGGTAGAAAGTGCAAATAAATGTATTGTCATGTGCAATTTAAGCTGCACTAATGTGCAAAATCCATTGCATTGAAATGATTTCAACCTTTTAGGGTGTATATTTGTAGTTGTGCAAGGAAATGAACAGTAATGTGCAATAACATATCTAGTAATGTGAAAAGATATGTATAGCATATGCACAGGTGTATTCTCCTTTTATGGTCTTTTTTGATATCTTTTTTGTGCTTATTTTTTGTAATACATTTTTATATGCACAGGTGTAATCACAAAAAACAGGAAGATTGATGTCATTGAACCGAAAGAAAAGCAAAAAAAAAAAAGGTGTACTAAGGTGAAAGRTACAGAACAAGGTATTTTTATTATTATTGCTTTGCAGTCTATATTATACTTTTTTTATCTTTTTTTTAACTTTATTATTTAATTGTATTATTTAGTAGCACATGATGATGATTTTGAGAGCCCTGTACCTGCACGTGCTGATTGTGCTACCAGTCGCAGCGATGGACCCAAGTTTGTCTTTCACAATAGGTCATCGCCTGGGGTTTTTGTAAGAGCTTTGTCATCATTAAATGAATGCAAGAGAAAATATGTTGCAAATATTGGATTTGGTCCTCTTTTGGATTTATCAATAACTTCAATACCAGTAAATATGGGGTACTGGTTAGTGAAAAATTTCAATCACCTTGATCGCAAGCTGAAGTTATACGATGGGTCAAAGTTGCACATCAAAGAATATGACGTGTCCTCTATTTTTGACTTTCCCCGTGGGAAGATTTCAATCATTAATAAGAAGAAAAGGAAGCAATTAGAACTTGATCAAGAATTCAAGGGTTTTTTGTTGTGGAAATGAAGGAATATGTTGACGGTGGAGACTGGTTCAAGAGACACTTTGTTATTTTGTTTGTTAATTGCTTGTTTGAAGCTTAGAGCAATGGAAAAGTTTACACTAATGTATTGCATCTTCTTGACGATCTATCAAATATTAAGGATATGAATTGGTGTGAGTATATGATCGAGTGCTTGGTGAGGACAAAGATATCTTGGGAGGATAGCGGGAAAAAGTGGTACACAGGACCTCTCCTGTTTTTGACGGTCAGTGTTCTTAACACAAGTGTTTTTTTTATATATAATTAAAAATTTATGCAATAAAAAATTTTAATTATTTTTTAATATGTAGGTGTTTTATGTGGACAAAGTTGTGTTATCTATACGCAATGTGAAAAGAAGTTTTCCAACTTACAAAGGATGGGCCGACATGTTGTTGAAAGATAGAGAAGCTGCGGAGGAGAAAATTGGTGCATTTGGGAGGGGTTTTGTGGATGAAGAAACAGAATCTGAGGTGCTGAAAAATCCAGAAACGATGGATGCTCCTGAAAAAAGAATGAACGAGGAGCAGAGTACTGGAAATAAGAATGTTGGAAACAAGGAGGCTGGAAACAGGGAGTCTGTACAGGTATTTGATCTGGCTATTTTTGAATATAGTGGTTATTTTTTGCATGTAACTATGAACTAATGTGCAATTTTATGTGCAAGTATTTTTTTAATAGTTTTGTATGTATTGGCTAATTGTGCATGTAATTATGAACTAATGTGCATGACTGTATGAACTAATGTGCAACCTTATGTGCATGCATCTTTTTAATAGTTCTTTATATATTGGCTATTTTGTGATAGTTATGAACTAGTGTGCACGAGTATATCAAATAATGTGTAATAGGTTCATTATTTTTATGGCTAATGTATATTTGTTTCTAAATGTTGTCTATATTGGACTTTTAAATATAAGTATTTGTGAAACAGGTTTTTGTTGAGGAATTTGCTACAAAGACCAGGTTGCTTGCATCTACTGGTCTTGAAATACTAGAGATGGTGCAAAGAGCCCCTCAAGTGTTATTGGAAGATAAGAAATTCATGAAGATGCAAGATGCGGCACAATCATTCCTTGACATTTCACAAACGCAAGAGCGTGTCAATAGAAGCCAAGAGAATGTCAATCAAATACAACAGGGCATCAATGAAGAACATGGGGGCATTGACGAAACACAATCTGGCATCGACAAACCAGAAGAGGGTACCAACAAAGCGCAAGAGGGATGCCACAGTCCCTCACAAACTTTTGATGACTGGATCGTTGAGACTATCAATGCTATGGATGAGATTTTAGAAGCAATTGCAAGGAGGGATGAGTTTCGAAACACCACAACTACTATGCCTAATTTCAGCTTAGGTATATCTGAAGATGATGAGGATGATAATGAACTTCCACGAGATTGTGGTAATCAAACAAATAATGGTTGTCAATCCGAAAAGTCCCCTTCTGCGCATGTTGATATACACCCAGCACGTGCAACCGTTGATGAGCAGCCAGAGATCATCACCCAGCCTGAGAATGCCACTAACGCCCCTTCAGCTGCAGAACATGTTCGAGGTGTACAAGATGTTCCAATGAGATGATCTGAGCGATTAACACCAGAGGATGAGCTGTTAGAAAGGAGAGAAGTTGCTAGCAAATTGAAGTCACCATTCAAGATAAGGGGAACAAATATATTGAAGAAGGTGGATGGAAATCAGAAAATGGTTGCAAAATGGGTTTTGAAGAATGCTGACGCTAAACAGTAAGTTATATATACTTTTTTGTGTCTTTAATAGTGTTTATAAGATATTTTTACTAATATATATACGATTATTATCTATATTTTTTCTGCGTATTTTTTTAATGCATATGTTCTTGTAATACAAGAGCGGATTTAAAGGAATAGGAATGAATTTAACGATAAAATTACTTTTTGATTGAAGGAAAAGAGCTGATGAATCGAGTAGGAGATGAATCGAGAACGAAGATGAATCGGGTTTTGGCGTTTCGCGTGAACAGGGAGGTTTTTAGGGTAGCATGAACAGAGAGGTTTCGTCGTGAATAGCGTCGTGAACAATGAGGTTTTTAGGGTCACGTGAACATGGCGTGGCCTTTTGCCTGTAAACCTTGCGGCTCCGAGACCGACGGCGAGCAGGAGAGGTTTGAGACTGCCTCGAGGTTTCGCCATGAATGGTTTCACGGGTTTGGGTTTGGGTTTAAAGCTTGCGTTTTTTTCTTCTAATATTAGGGATTTCAATTTGTTTGATTAAATCTAATCCATTAGATTAGATTAGATATAATGGTTAGGATTTATTCTCATTTCACACCCACGGACCCATTCTCACCGGAACCCAACCCTATATATATATAGGGTTGGGTTCCGGTGAGAATGGGTCCGTGGGTGAAAAATGAGAATGAATCCTAGCCATTATAACTAATCTAGTGTAATGGTTCTAATTTAATCAAAGGAATTAAGAATATTCTAGACCAACTCACCCTTTATATTCTCTTCCTCCTTTAACCCAGTCAATTACTCAACCGAAGAAAAAAAAAGTGAATCAAAAAATCTAAGCCAAAAAAATATCTTTGATTCCAAGCTTTTTTGGCAACCGCCGCAGCAACGTGCTCGATCCGTTCTCGTTGGACATTTGGGATACATTTGAGGGTTTTCCAATTTCCAATCTGTCGTCCTCCTCCGCCTAAAAAACCACGGGGGTGGCTAACACTCGCATCGACTGGAAGGAGACGCCAAAGGCGCACGTGTTCAAGGTGGATGTGCCCGGGCTGAAGAAAGAGGAGGTTAAGGTTTTTATTATTAGTTCTAAAATTGGGTTTTAATCCCTAGTTTTGTATATCTTTTTCTCTCTCTTTTTTTTAATATAACTGGTTTAATTGGAAAACTACTGACAGTATTTAGTTTTTTCAATGATTCTTAACCAATGTTTAAGAACATCTTATTAAGTAATTAATTTTAGAGGTGAATATAATTGCTGAGTGGTAATGTTCAAAGAGATGAAAAGGCTTCATCTTTTATGTATATATATGTTGGGTGTGTCCGAGGTTTTGGGCTTTTGCCACCTGGCCAGATGTGGACTATGACAATTGATTTTGTTGTTGATATTGGAAAAAAGTAGGGCCAAATAATAACTAAATGCTTTGGACTCGCTCAATTTCGATAATTATAGAATTGAGTTGTTCTTGATAGACACAAGTTATTATCACGTGCAGAGTAATATGTAGGGAGGTGGTGAATCGTTTGTCAAGAGGATGACGTTCTTGGTTTTATATTCTCTCTTTTAGCTACAACATTCTCCAGTTTTAGACACACCTGCCTTTCACTCACATTTACCTTCCGCCTTAGCCTTCTTCACGCACCAAACACAATTAAGTGTCAGTTTGTGAACGTTAATGTGTTCCGTTGTGCACGTCCGTGCAGTAGCAGAATGGTGTTTGCACGTGTTACAATTAAAAAAATATATGCGTGTTGTCGTCTGATGTGTTTGTTGTCTGATGCAAGCATGATTTGTTTGTGCACAATTAAGTGTCAGTTTGTGCACGTTAATGTGTTCTCTTGTGCATGTTCGTGCAGAATGGTGTTTTGCACGTGTTATGAAGTCTTCAATTATTTCTTTGTCGTATTATATGTGGCATGTATTGTTTTGTGCACTGATTCAATGCGAGATTTTGCAGGTGATGTTGAATGTTCTTCCCACAATTGTGAGCCTGTTCGACAAACTATGGTCATGACACCTAACTCTGCAAACATAAATGTGTAAAAAAAAGGAGCAATTGGCAGAGTTCAAGACCCTTCATATTATTTTCTTAATTTTATTACTCTTAATTTTGCGACGTAGGTTGTGCACAAACAAGTATGATTTTTTGCACAACCGATCAATCAATTTTGCACAATAGTGCAATAATTTATGCACAGTGGTATTTTATAAATTCCTATTTTAGGTGATGGTCTTTTGGGCTTTTCGTACAAATTAATTGGACTATAGTTTTGTCTGAGATTCAGAAATAAGACCTTTTTTGCATTTTCTTTCTCTATTTACTTATTATCTTGTATTTAAATATGTTTACATATTTCCTTATCGTACATCGACAATGCTTAATTTGGGTCTAATGACAAATCCAACCCAATGATCGGATTGTAATGATATCATTTACACAAATAATGCAATAACATATGTCCAACCAAAAGTGCAACCATCGAAGTTAAAAACTTGGAAACTTAAATATTTGTCTTTCCCTCACCAGGACCATTATTAAAAATTTTAAATATGCAAAACACAGCTTTTTTGAGTCGCAAAAAATTTCTTCTACTTATGAACAAACAGAACAACAAAAAATAGACATCAAAACATAACAAACATTATGTTCAAGTTTCTTCTACTTAGACAATAGTTCTTACACAACAAAAGAGACATAAAAAAAAAATAAACATTCCATTCAAGTTTTTTCTAGTTAAACAAGTATTCCTACAGATGCCAAACAAAAAGTAAAATTCATCGCCATGCAGATCACTTCTCCAATTCAGCCTTTCGTTCTAGTTTCTTTGCCTTGTAAACTGGGAGATACTGTTTCGCAATTTTTATGTTTACATCCTTCAAATCATTTATCTCTGCGTATGCCAAGGTGTGACAATACTTCTTACGGATACAATTTACCTGTTTTTTTATCTTCGCTTCTAATTACACACACCTAGTTAGCCTTCAATTCAGCCCCCATATATGTCTAATATATACAACATTTAGATACAAATATACATTAGCCATAAAAAAAATGAATGTATTGCACATTTGTTCTACTACGTGCACATTAGTTCACACAAGCGTGCACATTATTTCATAACGACATGCACAAATAGCCACTATATACAAAACTATTAAAATAATACATGCACATCAAATTGCACATTATTTCATACACTTGTGCACATTAGTTCATACGCGCGTGCACATTAATTCATAACTACATGCACAAAATAGCCTCTATATACAAAATGGTTAAAAAATACATGCACATCAAATTGTACATTAGTTAATACACTCGTGCACATTAGTTCATAACTACATGCACAAATAGCCACTATATACAAAACTATTAAAATAAATGCATGCACATTAGTTCATACGCGCGTGCACATTATTTCATAACTACATGCACAAAATAGCCTTTATATACAAAATAGTCACATCAAATACCTGTACAGACTCCCAATTCCATCCAAGATGAATGTTAGTATCAAGGTCGATGACTTTGAAAGAACAAATCAAAAAACAATTTAAAATTCAGGAACAAAACTTTCAACTATACATGATCACAATCCAACCAACAATTTGAAATTCGACAGAGTAATTGAACTAGCATCAGCTACGCTAAATACAAAAGTAACCACAACGGGAACTTAACTAGCGTTTAATTGGCAATCAAAAGAATACAAGTAGTATAATAAAAGAACACAATAGACACTAACAGCCAACCCTTAAAATGCACCAGCAGTACATAACAGTCGCTTATACTCAACTGTGCACAGGCTTACTAAATATATATTATATAGAAGGCCTTATTAATATCTTTTGACGGTAATAAAAGGTGTTGAACTCAAGTGAGGAGCTATATCACGCGAAAAACAGTCTTCGCTTTTCTTTGATATATGCGAGTTCGGATTTGTAGCTGCTGCCATCTTGTTCTCTAGAGGGCTAAACGGCTGACGACCAGGCCACTGGATCGGCTTCACAGAGTGCAGACAAGCCAGACGACCACCATCACGTAGCTGGTTGTTGCAAATTGGAAGCTTACTTGCTTGTATAGTTGCCTCTTTCTCCTTATCCACTGGAGAACCAGAAGGGTCCCTAGCAAGAACAAGAAAAGTGAAGGCTTGTTGATCCCCCCCGAGATGAATCTCTATCAGCTTCCTCAAATCAGCAAGACTTGAGTCTTTCAAAACCTTCAATGTTGTAATCCCCTTTCCCGGATTATCCTTCGACGCCTCCCATTTCACATAAACATTACTATCATCATCAGCGCGTTCATCGTACAAAGGATTCTCATCGTACTCCTTAAAAATCTTCGCAAGATTCTATTGTTCTCCCGTATTCTGATCCATCTCAAGTTTTTCCGATATGAAAAGATCTTTGGAGAGGCTCATCTCAAGCTGAGATGCTTCATCGACCATTGTAGAATCAGAATCATCTTCTTCAGTATTATTATTGTGCTGAGAGAGCTCTCTGTAACTTCCACAAAGTGTGAAGATATTCTGAATCCTTAGCTGACGAGCATCGTCGGGACTTTTTAGCTCGTTGCACAATCTCGACGAAACGTCTGGTGTAACCACCAACCTTTTCTCCTCTATCACCTCCTTCTGCACTTCATCGTCCTCGTTTTCACATTCGTCCTGTCATAAACAGTGGTCAAGTATGATTTATTCAGAGTGAAACTGTGTACCCCTTCACCGAAACCGTTCGTGTAGCCCAATCATTTCACATACAAAGGATTTAAAAAAAAAAAAAGGAACACTTAAATTATCACCGCCCCAAAAAAAATCATATATTAATCAATCACATTCAAACACATAAAAACCCCTAAAAATCCACATATGCATTTCATTCTATACTCTCTGGAAAAGGATCTCTCTCACATAGTAAAATTGGGATTCTTTACACCAAAAACAAAATAACAGCATAAATATCTTACAAATTGGAGGCCGGAAGAACGAAGGGATGCCATGGCGGCGGAGGCGGCGCGCGATGAAGAGGGAAGCGACGGAGAAGGCCTTGAAGGGCATGAAGGTCGATTCGCCGGCGTGGCCCCTTCTGATTGCAGAGATGCCCAACCCTAACTTGGCCGTGCTCGCGGCGGCCCACCAGCAGTAGCCATGGACGGAGAGACTTTTAGAGAGAGAAACAAAATGTCATCTAACTTTAGGACAAGAACCACAGGTTTTCTTATTTATATAAAATACCACCGGGTGTTTATAATTACAGAAATGCCGCCGGTCTCTTAATAAAAAGGCATTAAAAGTTTGTGGACATAATTCATTGTCATTTCTCACCTACGAATTCATTCTCACATTGATCCTAATACCTATATATTATATATATATTTTATATATATATATATATATATATATATATATATATATATATATATATATATATATATATATATATATATATATAAGTAAAATCTCAAGTACTGCAATTATATAAAGTAAAACTTTGATTTTTAAAATATACATCGCAATAGGAGCTCCTTTGGTTGAATCTAATTACCAACTTTAGAGTCAATCTCCCTTTTAGTGGGATGAGCGATGCGAAGGGCTTCCCCAAGACTTTCTAGTTGAATCAGGATCTTTCTCGTTCTTCTTATAGGTCATGCGAAGGGGGCCAGTCCAAGATCGTACTGRTCCTCTACAAAGACAACAGACGCTGTCAACGGCTAGGTGCCACTCTCTTTCTGAGTTTCGTGCTGCGGTGAGAAAAAAAGGGGCGGCAGAGAATATTGACCCTCTTCTTGTCTTGTTTTATGATCTCAATCCTTTCACTACTATTAATTTCCAATCATCGATTTCAATCTTTTTTTTAACAAAATTAAATTTTATACCATTAAGTTTCACTACATACTTGAGAAAAAAACGCATAGACAGGAAAAGTAATTGTTTTGAGAAAAAAAAAACACTCAAATATAGTCGTCAAGAGAAACATGAATATTTAATAGCATACATTCGCAATATGTAAATGCTTCAAAATTATATTTTATCAACACACGATTAAGCAAAACTTGAGTTCAAAGTTCTAAATAAATTAATGTTCATTAAATGTATGAAAATCTCAAGAATGATTTATTTGGTTGTAGTATACTTGTCCAAAACCGACTGAATATCCAAAATTAAAATCATGTGTATAATTTATTATTTGTGAGGGCTAAAACTGTCCAAAACTAAATATATATACTCCTCATTATGATATTTACTAAAGGACGTTTTATTCTATTAAAAAAAATAATTTTGATCGTCCTATGGTTAAATATATACTTTAGATAATTTTTTCTAAAATCTTCACTAATGTCCATGGGCAAAAATATGTAGAATTTTTTATCATTATTTTATAAATTTCCATGCTTATCTGCTTTTCATACTCGAAGACTTATGGGCTTTTTTATGGATTTAAATTATTGGTTTTATTAAATAACTTGTAATTGAGTTTATCAATAATTTTAAAATTTCATACTCTAATGAGTTATCTGCTTATCAATATTTCTTTAACTTATTAATTTTATTAAATAACTCGTAATTGAGTTTATTAATATTTTTTAAATTTTTATACTCTAATGACTTATCTCCTAATCAATATATTTCTTTTGCATGGTTTAAGTTATTGACTTTATTACATAACTTGTCATTGAGTTGTTGTTTTTTATCTACCTATCACCTATGAGTCTCATGAACAATAATGAGAAGATTTATTTGGCTGTTTAATTAAGATTGATAGTGTTTGATTCAAATAAATCTTTTATATACGTGTTAATTTTGTTTTTATATTTGCAATAAGAGAGAAAAGAAAATTATAAGTTTATTATATTTATTTTGTTGTTCAATAGAGGTGGGATGGTATTTATTTAGAATGAAATTTTTATTCTATTACACATCTCCAATGGAAGGTTAAAAAGGTTAAAATAAATTTTGATCGTACTACAGTTGAAAATATAATTTAGACAATTTTTTAGAATTTTCACTAATCTCCTTCGAATCTCTAAAAAATAAAATCTGATTAATAATTTATAAAATTTCATACTCTAATGACTGATTTACTTGAACCATTTTATAAAATTTTCTACTCCATTGACCGATCTTGCTTATTAATATTTCTTCACATGGATTTAACTTATTGATCATATCAATTTTTTATTTGTTTTGTACTCGTACAAACTAATGGCAAAACCGTCGAAAAAGGTTTTATTTATTTGGTTGTAGGATTATGGGTGTGTTTTTTTTTCAAATATATCTTTTAATGGTAAAATGTCGAGAAAGACTTTATTTATTTGATTGTTCCATCAGTGATTTATTTGGCTGTTCCATCAGAAATTATGAATGTTGTTAAATATATCTTTTAGATCTGCAGAAATTATGGATGTTGTTGTCAAATATATCTTTAAGATCTGTGTTAGTGTTGTTTTTATGTTGGGAGTAGGAGAGGGAGGAAAGAAATTTATAGTTTTATTTATTAATTATTTAGTTGTTCAATATAATTAATGAGTGTTTTTTCAAACTTTTTATTTTTATATTGGGAATAGGAGATAGATTTAAAAAAAATATAGCATCGAACAGAAATAAAGAAAAAGCAAATAGAGACACGTGTAACAAAGAAATCACATTAATATGGGGTTGATTGATTTTCTGTGATTAATAAAAATAAGCTTCCCACCCTATTCTCTGTATATTTATTAACTTATATATAATGTAGTGAAAAATAGAATAGCAACGTTGAAAGGAAATCCGAACTCGTGCATATGTGCAAATGAATTCTTTAAATTGTTTGTCAAGTCTGGAATTGTAATTAATTTTAAAATACATTCCATAACATATAAAATTGTTGGTTAAAGACTTTATTCTCTATGTTTAAAATGATAGTGTGATGTAATATTTACTTTCTAGATATTAGTAAAATGAAAAAGAAAACTCTGGGGAAAGCAGGAGGTGGCTTGCTCTCCCTTGGTCTGCAGAGCATTAGGAGGACACCACCTCCTTTTCTCCAATCTTATCACAATTCATAAATGCATATTTTGTACATATATATATATGCACACATATCTATCTATTATTATCATCAACGTAGAGAGAGTGTGTGTGTTACATCTCAAAATAGAGAGAGAGAGAGTGTTTGGGATCAAGGATTTTGGATTGAATTTCGTCATCCCCAGTTCTTGCATTAATTCAGGTAAAGCATTTGATTTTTAATTGAAGTAATTTGCTTAGTTTTTGGACTTAAAATTTGAGTTGGGCTTTTGAATTAGAATATTGCTCTTCTATGTTAGTACTATTTAAGCCTTTTCCAAAGCCAAGTATTTATTTAAACTGTTCTTTATATTTTACATAATTAAATAATATCACAACTGTTAAATTTGTCTCATTTAAAGTACAAAGTCCATAAATGCGTGCAACGTTTTATTATAACTTTTATCAGTTTTAGATAAATTGTTCATTAAATAATACTTCAGTATAGTACTTCAACCTTTAAGTACGGTGCCTGTGGGAGAAACTCTTTTTTAAAGTGCAATAAGAATAAAAATTATCCAATCCTAATAATAAAGAAAATCGAATTGAGGGACTGGACAAATTAGATAAAATCATGTGTCCACCTTATATTACTTTAGTAAGGGGAATGAATCATAAAGATTCGGAAAAGCATATACTAACTTGAATCAATGGATAAGGAAACATGTAAATGACAATTATGGTTATTAATCCAATTGGAAATGAATTGTCATGTTAGTTTCACCACATGGATATCATGTCCTCAAATATTGAATATTGATGATTGTTATACAAATACCGCTCCTTGAGAGCCATCAACCTAGAGGAATTTGGTATACATTTATGTCTTATTTGACTTATATTTATATGTTATTATAAAGAAATTAATTATTATTTTGGATATTCAATTCAAATTATAAATTAAATATCATTTTATAATTTTTATTTTATTTTATTTCAGTTTTATCTTCACTTATGTTAGAAAATATAAACATATTTATGATAATAAGATAATTAGAATGGATAAATGAGAAAGGGATTAAATAATATAAATATTATTAATTGATTAAAAGTAAATTAATCAAATATCTATATTTGAACATAAACTCTTAAAAAAAATGAAATTAAAAAACGTTAAAGCCTAGGATTTGCTTATTAGTTCATTTAAAAATGAAGAATGTATCCAAATTCCATTTGTCTTAGTGGGTTGTTTCGGTCAAGTGAGGAATGAAGAACATGTTGATTGTAACATTCCAAGGACGAGATTTAACACCTGCCCACTATCTCTATTTAAGAAAGAAAGATAAGGAAATAGAAACTCTTTTTTATTTGGAGATTTCAAGCCACTGCTATTTGGATGGAAAAAACATTTTTTTGCACGAAAGATCTAGGAGGAAAAAGTAATTGCCTTTATAGTTAATTGTTTCAGAAAGGTTTTGATTGAAAAGTTGGGTGGCAATGTTTGAACAAAAGTTTGATAAGTCATAATAATAAGATAATAATAAGGATAAGAATAAGAATAAGAATAAGAAGATTTTACTAGTTCGGTTCACCTCTAAATAAAACCGGTCAATGTCTCGTTGGATTGTTCAAGTGTTATTTACTTTTTATTTTCTTAATATTTTTTATTTTTATTTAATATTCTTAACATAAATAAAAACACATATTAAATATTTCACACACATATCAATTATTTAGTCAATTGATTTGGTCATTTATATTAATTTTGAGTTTCTAACCGTATTTTTAAATTTATTTATCGCTTAAAATATTAAATAATATTTTAAAATAAAAATTAATTACTACCGATTCGATTACAGTTAAATCAGATTAAACCTGCAACTTTACCTATATATCCGTTTTAACCATTTATATTACTGTAATATTCTAACCCAATTTCAAAAATTACATGCCTCTAATAATTTTCTTCAAGGTAGAAGAAAACGAGTTTCAACAATCGTCGAAACATTTTTTAGTTGTGTGTCAATCACCATAATATTCCATCCCAAATTTCAATTTTTTTTTACTCACTTTAGATTAAATAAATGAAGCATATGCCTCTAATAATTTCTTCAAAGGAAAAAAGAAAACGAGTGGCAACAAATTTCACGTTGCTCATGTGTCCATTCAAATATGGTGCTTACTTTAATTTTATCATGGTAATAGTGAATAGACGCGCTGGCATACTCATTGGATAGCACTAAATAAGTTAATACCTTTGACTTAATAGTTGACAAACCACACAACGTAGTAAACCATAGTATTAGATAAAAAGAAATGTGATAGATTCACTTGGACTATCTCATCAAGCTGAATATAGTATTAGAGGCTGGTATAGACTGATCCAGATACTTTCTACAACAAGGCACAAACAAATATTCGATGAAAATTATCTATACCAATTTTATTATAAAGCAAGTTAAAAATCAATAAATGATATCGTACCATTTTAAATAAATTAATTGGGCACAATATATATCTAATTAATATAATGTTTAAGAAAAAACATAAATATCCAAAAAAAAAATAAAGAATGTGCATTTGTTTGGAAAAAATATGATGGAAACCTTCTGGTACATGTGGTGTACATTAGATCCTTGTTAATTTGGCCTTGGCCATAAATTTTTTTTTTAGACCTTAAGTGTAGAAATAACTATATATAGGTCGTTGATTATCTTATTGATATATTTTTCAATGTTAGCATAGATGTTATTGTAGCCTTTTCTATTATTGTTAGATTGTCATGTAATTTAACAATTTTGAGTATTTTTTATAAAATATTAAACTTTTTTCTTGATCTTATATACTGTGTTGTTTGCGTCGGTGATCAGAAGAAATTTATGTATTCTAATATGCCTTAATTTCAAGTACTTTTATTGTTTGCGGATGGTATTATGAATAATATATTAGCTAGGTATTAAAATGACCTATTCATGATAAGTTGAATAAATCATGATGCAAGATGATTTTTAAGTGCAGTGAACCTACTACACGCTAAAAGAATGATTTTCTTTGATAAAGTGGGAAAAACTGATTAGTGAATTGATGACAAACTTTTCTTAGTCTGTCATGATAAGCTTAATTTTATGGTTATATCTATTTCCATATATGGCGTTAAACTAGTTATTATCCAAGAATGAGGTGATATGTTTTCTTTCTACTTATTGGATTTTACTTGACTGGACGGGTAAGGTTAATGTCTGGAGTGTGACACTTGTAGTTTTGAGTTCACGTTTGAAAATTATCTAGGTTTGTGATATAACAATTGACTACTTTTGGTTTCGATTTTTCGATTTTTTTGGTGCAGGAAATCGTAACCAGGAACATATCGGTCGTATTGGAATACTTTGTGAGGGCTAAATTTAAGGTATGTTTTCGTTCTATGAGAAGCTTAAATTACGATCAAAGAATTTAATTGTTTTCATTGGGTTCAATTTGCCTGTTGGCTCATGTTTTAGGAAATGACTACGGTACCTTCACGGTACCATACCCTCACCCCCTCCTGCATTTACAAGCGTTGATTTCTTTATATTAAAAACCTAAATTTATATTCCCATTCATCTGATGGTTCCTATTGATTGAGGAATGGTGCCGTGAAGGCACCATAGAAGTTCCCCATGTTTTATACCACAATGAATAATTAGTTCTATTATCGCTCCTTGTAGTAAGTTGGTTTTAAGTAGTAAACATTCAAATGCACGAATGCTTTGATTTATTAGAGTATCTTCGATGCTCAAGGAACATTTTTACCTAATTGTATAACAATGAAATTAATTATGAATGATGTGGATAAAATTAAAAGTATAAATTCTCTAATTAGTTACTACTATTTTTTTTTTCCTTTAATATTTTGGTGAGTCATCCGGTGATGGGTCCACATCATAGACCATTTTCTTTTTATGAATTGGAGATTTTTTATTTTTTATTTTATTGAACAAATACCATGTTGGAAATACAATGAGCACAAATAGGGATTGTATAGTATATCACTAAAACTGGAAAAATAAAACAGAAAAGTTATAAAGTCGAGTCGAATTAAAAAGTCTGTCCGCAAGACGAAATTGCCCTATAATGAGCACAAATAGGGATTGTATAGTATATCACTAAAACTGGAAAAATAAAACATAAAAGTTATAAAGTCGAGTCGAGTTAAGAACTCTATCCGCAAGACGAAATTGCCCCGATAGTGCCCTTCGCTTTTGGCAATTCGTCCCCAAATATAAAACGACTTCGTCTCTGGTATTACAACACCGTAAATACCAGAGCTCCGGCGAACTCGAAGAGTATGGACTGAACTACGTAAAGAAAAAAAATGCAGAAAGATATGTATACTGTAAGCTGAGAGTTCAGGTGTTCGTATGTTTTCAGGTGTGAAGTGAACTGGATCCTCTCACCCTTATATAGGGGTTCCAGCGGGAGGTTACAGCTAGCTTAATGACGTCCTTAAAGGCGTCATTAAGTCATTCAAACATGCAACATGAACCTGTACAGGTACAGCGTGCACATGCATTGTATGTTGAGTTCGTACGTTTTGAAAACGTACCTGAAAGGTCCTGGACAGGAACAGCGTGCACATGCATTGCATGTTGAGTTCGTACGTTTTGGAAACGTACCTGAAAGGTCAGACGTGTGCTTGCTATTTTTGTAACGGTCAGAAGTCCAAATGACTTCTCAGGAGCATGTGCGTTCAAAACGCACGCAACTAAAAAGGTAACCTGGATTGAATCAGAACCACCTCAATCGGACCAACCAATTCGAACCAATTGCCCAGGACCAAGGTCCGGGTTCGGGACCGGGCTCGGATCCGCTATCGGCTTCGTCGAAGACGGACGGGCGAACCCAAGTCCAAGAGCCCGCGTGAGCTTTGTTCACACAAAGTCCACAACACCCATTGGTCCACTTGCTAATGAAATGTAATCATTTTTAAACTTCCTTCCACATTGATTAACATTCAATGTGGGATAAACAATAAAGCACTTAAACAACCATCCAACTTCAAAGCATTATTTCTCACTCTCCAATAATTGGATTTGAGAAATTCAAGATGTTTCGATTATCTACACGACACGTAGATCGAGCCTATACAACTCGTTAACACGAATTTTCGCTGTACCATTAAATTGATTAAATACAATTTACAACAATCCCCAACATGAGTGAGAATATCCAAAAACAAAACAATGTATGCAAATACGTAGCTCAGTTCTTAAGAGACAACAGAGAATATGGATAGGTGGCTTGTGGCCTTGAACCCTCCTTAGTTAATACTATCGAGCATACCGGCGGATTAGTGAACATAATTTTTGAACTATTACCCTTTGTGTATACTAGACAATAGTACCAACCTACTAAGGTATCAGAATTCTTCCATTCTCACGTTTGTGTCCATTTCTGGCCATGGACAACTTCTTTAGATTCATAAGCATTCAGTAGAAGAGGCCCTCACTTCTCGCTTACATAGGTGATTCTTAAACGAGTATTCTGTCGTACTCAAGGCAAAAATCCTGCACAAGAATCATTAAAAATCAGAGATTTATCCTCACCACATGACAGATTAAAAACTCTACTTTTGTCGTTAAGGAATAGGGTCGTAGAGTTTTACTTACCCAAACTTTTATAGTTTAGTTTTCCCATTGAACCAAGTTTGTGGGATCTCCACTCATCATGGTTGGGTTTCCACTACAATCATCTTTAAGATGTGTATTTCATTCCCATTCCTTCAAGCAACTTTTACATCTCATATCGAGTTATGTTTTTAGTGAATGGATCCGCTAGATTATCTATGGACCTTACGTAGTCAACTGAGATAATCCCACTCGATAACAAATATCTTACGGTGTTATGTCTCCGACGAATATGTCGAGGTTTTCCGTTATATAAACCACTTCTTGCCCTTTCAATAGCAGCTTGACTATCGCAGTGAAGCATAACTGGCGGCACGGGTTTCTCCCAACATGGAATATCTTTCAAAAAGTTATGAAGCCATTCTGCTTCTTCACCTGATTTGTCCAAAGCGATAAACTCGGATTCCATGGTGGATCGGGATATAAATGTCTGTTTAGTGGATCTCCAAGAAACAGCTCCTCCCCCTATTACAAACACATACCCACTTGTTGACAATTGAGTTCTTTGAGTCGGATATCCAGTTTGCATCACGGTAACCTTCAAGTATCCTGGTGTATCTACCATAGTGTAGCCCAAAGTTCAGAGTATACTTTAAGTATTTCAAAACTCTCACAAGCGCTTTCCAGTGTTCTCCACTTGGATTGCTTGTATAT
>BMAC01000352.1:318899-340230 GCA_014905375.1 Phtheirospermum japonicum | reverse complement strand
AACAGGGTCACCTCTGTTCTTACTTAAGTGAACGTCGAGTTCCATAGGTGTCTTTGCTGGAAGACTATCGTGTGCATTGAATTTCTTGATCACTTTCTTAATGTAATGAGATTGTGATAAGACAATTCCATCTGGAGTTCTTATGATTCTTATGCCAAGAATTGTGTCAGCAACTCCCAGATCCTTCATGTCAAAATTCCTTTTTATCATGAGTTCGTCTCGTTAATCACTTGTAGGTTGCTACCTGTGATTAACATATCATTTACATAAAGACATACTATAACAAATCTGTCATTAGTATTCTTAATGTAGACACARTTGTCGCACTCYTTTATCTTGAASCCATTTGACATCATCACTTCGTCAAATTTCAAGTGCCATTGTAAAGGTGCTTGTTTCAAGCCATATAAAGACTTAACCAGTTTGCACACCTTTCTTTCTTGTTCAGGTTTTACAAAACCTTAAGGTTGTTTCATATAAATTATCTCTTCTAAATCGTCATTCAGAAAAGCTGTTTTAATATCCATTTGGTGAATCTAAAGATTGTGCAAAGCAGCAATCGCTAGAAGCACCCGAATAGAGGTAATTCTCGTCACAGGAGAGTATGTATCAAAGAAATCATAACCCTCCTTTTGGAGAAATCCTTTCACAACCAAACGAGCTTTATACTTATTGATTGATCCATCAGTTTTGAACTTTCGTTTCAGAATCCATTTACTCCCTAAAGGTTTACAACCTTCAGGTAAATCAGCCAGAATCCACGTATGGTTCTGCATGATTGAATCAATCTCGCTCTGTACAGCTTCCTTCCAAAATGAACTATCAGTCCGTGAGAAAGCTTCTTTCAATGAGTCTGGTTCTTCATCCAAGAGAAAAACCACATAGTCGGTACCGAAATCCTTAGCAACTTTAGCTCGAGTGCTCCGTCTAGGAGTTAGAGCTTCAAGTTCTGAACTAGGTCGTTTACGAGACTTAGGTTCAACCCCCACAAGTTCTTGACTTGTAGTTCCTTCAGTATTACCAGTGTTTGAACTATAAGCAGTTTTATCCTTACAAGGATAGATATCTTCAAAGAATATCACATTCCTTGACTCAATGGTAGTTCCGACATTCATGTTCGGAACATCTGACCTATGAATGATAAATCGATAGGCGCTACTATTTAGTGCATGACCAATAAAAATATAATCAACCGTTTTGGGTCCGATTGTCACTTGCTTCGGTATAGGCACTTCTACCTTCGCTAAACACCCCCACACTTTGAGGTATTTATAATTAGGTTTCCTTCCTTTCCACAACTCATAGGGAGTTTCGTCCCTACCTTTAAGTGGAATTTTATTGAGAATATAGTTTGTCGTTAAAACAGCTTCCCCCCACATGTTCAAAGGTAACCCAGAACTAATCAACAACGGATTCATCATCTCTTTCAAAGTACGATTCTTGCGTTCTGCAACGCCGTTCGATTGAAGTGCATACGGAGCTGTAGTTTGATGAATTATGCCACTTTCGTTCCTCAAATGGAGCTACGTATTCCCCTCCTTATCACTTCGAATAGATTTGATTTTGCAGTTAAGTTGATTTTCGGCTTCACTCTTGAAGTTCTTAAAAGCTTCAATAGCCTCATCTTTACCTCTCAAAAGATAAAGGTAACGATACTTTGTGTAATCGTCAATAAAAGTAATAAAATACTTTTTGCCACCTCTTGTTTCCACAAACTTCAAATTACATACATCCGTGTGAATTAATTCTAGAGGTGTCGTGCTCCTCTCTACCGATTTAAACGGTAACTTTGTCATTTTTGATTCTACACAAATTTTACAATTACTTTTATTAACAAATTCATTTACTTTAAGCAAATTGAGATTTGACAATCATTTTATTGCATTTAGATTAACGTGGCCTAATCTACAATGTCATAAACTGGTGCACTCAGTCAAGTAAGAGGAATCAGAAGCAGTTTTATTAATGATAGGTTTTGGGCGTATAGCCATTACACTGAGTTTGAACKGTCCATCTGTAAGGTAACCCTTACCCAGAGGTGTTCCAAACTTAGACAATACAAATTTATTAGCCTCAAATACAAGTTTAAAACCACGACTAACTAGTATTGAGCTAGAGACTAAATTCTTCCGGATGTCCGGAACATGCAGCACCTCATTCAGAGTGATCTCCTTGCCGGAGGTCATTTTGAGGACAACCGAACCAACGCATGCAACTTGCGAAGAAGCTTGGTTCAACATGTTTAACTTCCTTCCCTCACAGGGATGGTATTTTGAGAACAAGCTCCGGTATGCACACACGTGGGCGGTTGCAGCAATGTCGACGAACCATTGACAAGGTTCTCGACCATATTAGCTTCCTCAGTGATAACCGTAATAAGATCATCACTAGTTAGATCTCTCTCAGCTAAGTGATCACTCGGCTTGGCCTTCTTCAGTTTTGGCTTGCGACAGTCCTTAGACCTGAGTCCAGATTTGCCACAATTGTAGCAGTTGCTGCCGAACTTCTTAGAAGAAGGAGCTTTCGGCTTTGCGTTGCCAAGACGCGGCCTATTCTTTGAGTTGTCTCCTTGTTCAAGTAGATTCACCCTGGGTTCGAACGAACCTTTAGACTTTTGGTACTGAACTCGAACTTCGGACTCAATTCGTACCTTCCGGATAACATCTTCAAGAGACATCGCCTTTCGCTTGTGCTTTAGATATGTCTTGAAGTCTTTCCAGTTCGAAGGAAGCTTATCAATCATGGCAGAAGCCGTGAAAGCATCAGGAAGTACCATCCCCTCGGCGTGGACGTCATTCACCAGCATTTGGAATTGTTGAACTTGTTCCATAACTGGGCGAGAATCAACCATTTTGTAGTCCATGAAATTTGTGACTACAAATTTCTTAGTACCAGCCTCGTCGGAGCTGTACTTCTTCTCGAGTGCCTCCAAGATTTTCTTGGAGGTCTTTACTTCCGAGTACACGTTACTCAAACTATCTTTTAGGCTACTAAGGAGAAAGCCTTTGCACAGAGAGTCTCCGTTGTGCCAGTTATCGTAGGCAGCACGAACATTGAAGCTGGTCTCGGATTCGTCCGGAGTGGGTGGTTCGTCTTCCTTCACGAAGTTAGCAAAGCCAAGCATCGTAAGGTAGAACAACATCTTTTGTTGCCACCTCTTGAAGCCGTCACCATTGAATTTTGGAGGCTTCTCCGCGGCGGGCATAATCCGTGAGGAGTGCACCGGAACGGTCATAGTAGGAACAAATGTCCCCATCATACCCGTTGAATGGATAACAGAAGAGTACGTCGGCCGAGCCGTTGCGAACATGCTTGGAACCGAAGTTCCCGTCATCCTAGTAGGATGGATCACAGTCGGAGTTGACACATTTTGGACAGAAGTCCCCATCCCATAAGGGAATGATCCAGTAAATATACTTGAACCGAAGTTCCCGTCATACCAGTAGGATGGTTCACAGCCGAAGCTGACACAGTTTAGACCGAAGTCCCCATCCCATAAGGGAACGATCCAGTAGCCGAAGCTGTGCCTGAGTTCGGGTTGTTTGTCGAGATGCGCCTCGACAGTGTCTCAAGGAGCGTGTCGAAGGTTCCTTGATTGAGGAGAAAATCAGCATGACTCATATTCATGTTTGGCGTAGACGCGCTAATCGTTGAGGTGTTCGTGACTGCAGGGGCAGTGGTCGTCGTCGAAATGGTGGAGTTCATGGCAGAAGCAGTCGAGCTCGTCGGAGTGCTGTAGGTAGACATCTTTCCGGTAGTGATATTAAAACAGAAAAATTACAAATACGAATTTTGTCTTGCGATTGTTGGAAATACAATGATCACAAACAGGGATTGTGTAGTATATCACTAAAACTGAAAAAATAAAACAGAAAAAGATAAAGTCGAATCGAGTTAAGAACTCTGTCCGCAAGACGAAATTGCCCCAATAGTATCCTTCGATTTTGACAATTCGTCCCCAAGATAAAATGACTCCGTCTCTGGTATTACAGCACCTCTACGTATGTTTTCAGGTGTGACGTACTTAAAGACGTCATTAAGTCATTCAAACAGGCAGCATGAACCTGGACAGGTAAACGTACCTGAAAGGTCAGAAGTATGCTCGGGCTCGGCTTCGCCAAAGGCGGACGGGCGAACCCAAGTCCAAGAGCCCGCGTGAGCTTTTGTTCACACAAAGTCCACAACACTCACTGACCCACTAATGAAATGTAATCATTTTCGGGACCGGGCTCGAATCCGCTCGGCTCCGCCGAAGGCGGACGGGCGAACCCAAGTCCAAGAGCCCGCGTGAGCTTTGTTCACACAAAGTCCACAACACCCACTGACCACTAATGAAATGTAATCATTTTTAAACTCCCTTCCACATTGATTAACTTTTAATGTGGGATAAACAATAAAGCACTTAAGCAACCATTCAATTTCAAAGCATTATTTCTGACTTATCAATAATTGAATTTGAAAAATTCAAAATGCTACGATTATCTACACGACACATAAATCGAGCCTATACAATTCGTTAACACAAATTTTCGCTGTACCATTAAATTGATTAAATACAATTTACAACACACCATCAAAAAGTTGATTGATACCAATTGATATTCTAAACAAATCAATATGAGGTTTTGACCATCGCAATAAATAAATTTTGTACTGGTAGTAGTAGGCCGTGGTGGGAGAGGATCCGACACATCCACCCGCTTGCTTTTCGGTTCAAACTACACATGCCTAGACAAAGGGTTTGGTTTATGATTCTTCCATTCCATCAATGTTAGAAAAGTTGTAAAAGCTAAAAGAAAGAACAAAAGCCTAGCCATATCCATAGAAACAAAAATATATATATCATTTCAAAAGCATATATAAAAACATAGACATGAGTCCAACATATAAATTGGCGCACGAAAGAAAGAGCAAAGTGTGTGTGTAGTCTGCAGATGATGATGAATTGAAGGACCAGTGTAGCAACTTTATTAATATTAGTGGGCATGTGGTACAAGTATATGTTCCACCCACGGGCAGAGCACGGCCGTACGACCACCAGCCTTTGAAACTCCACACGCCCTTTGTTACCAAACACACTTTCAACCTCTATTACTTTTTAACCGTACGCCACCCACATGCCAAACTTACCAGAATCCCAAAGGGGATCCTTTCATGAGTTGTACATCGGATATGGACAACTGCTCTCTGCGCACACGATGCCAATCTTCAAAGCTTATTGGACCATTTTTTGGGTTGTTTGCCTAAATTGCAATTCCAGTCCCCTAACTTTTGAGGGTTGACGTTTTTGTATTACAATTTTGGTTTTAGGCAAAATCGCAATTTCGGTGGTATTTTAGTTTCTTACTAATAAAAACAAAAAAATTACACTACTTAACCACTTTCGGTTTTTCTCTTACACCAATCACTTCAATTAATTTTTAAAATAAAAATATCATTAATACACATTTTCTTACTATATTTCACAATTTCCCACATGTTCAATCATTACACTCCACCCAGTTCATAATATTTGTTATATTAGGATTGTGGACAAGAAATATATGGAATAAGAATTAAAGAACGAAGTCACAATATTTGTTGTTACAGACTACATTAGCCTTATCAAACAATAAAGACTCCATTTCTTAAGATGGACAATTAATCCATCAAGAATTTGGGACAATAAATAAGTGGTTAGGTAACTGATTAATGCCAGGTACAATTGGGAAGGTAGGTAAGAGGTTACATTAATTATTTTGAATCATTTTTTTTTTCCTAAAACAACAAATATTGTAAATTCAAATTAGAGGAGTATTAATCAACTTTAATCATTTGATTTTCAACTCACACTCAAAAAAGAATTAATTTCTCTTCTCTTATACGCAAAATTTAATGAAATAATATTCAAATGCACCCTTTAGCACTTGTGACCAATATTGCACTAGATTGAAATCACGTGATCCAGATTGCAAAAGTCCAAAAATTTGTGGGGCAAAAACTGCTACATTGCACACTTATTGGACCAAAATTGCTAAACTTATAGTTCTGAGAGCAGTTTTGCAATTAAGTCCATTTTGGTCATGTGGGGACACTTTACAGTCCAAAATTTTACTCGTGCTTTGCTTACTTTTGAAGAATTAATAAAATATCTGCATTTTTCTTCATCTTCGCATTGAATTAGATTCTAGATAAAAGGTGCCAAATAGTGTTTTTGGTGGGGGTGTGGTGGGTGGGAGGGGCCCCTGGGCCCACCTTCGTCTTTATGGGGTAAAAAGAGCATTATACTGAATTTGTGCTCTTATCTGCTAATTGAGGAAAATGTTTTTTGAGATTGTAGAAAAATGATTATAAAATGATGACATTCTTTGGCTACAGAATAGTACTAATTGACACTAGTCTCTATAATGACCACATTAAATAAAACTCAAACTGCAGTCTCTATTTAGATTCTGGTCCCATTCTTTCTTATTTTATTTTATTCTTTATTGATTATTTGTAGAAATAAATAAATCGCCAATTCAGATAGCGATGTCTCCTAGACTTCTTAAGAATCTGTCTGATGTGTGACCTCCTTTTTTATTTATTTATTTTTTTAAATATTTATATTTTCTTGTGACTCTGTATATATAACATCGATTATTGCAAGATTTACAGTCACAAAGAAGTAGACCCGTTACTAAAGCTTAGATTCCATTTCACTATTTCACCAACCTTGAACTGCCCACGTGCTTTCTTCACATTCGATCCATTTCCGGATATATACACAGGCACTATAGTATGTACATGTTTCCCCTCTTACTCTTGTAACATCTTTGTCTTTTGTATTTTTAGCTGTTTTCAATTCTTTATTCTTATTTTTTTCATGGTCGTGTATTTTAGCATTGGGACTGTTTCTGGTGCAACGAATATTAAGTTGAGCTCATGAGTGCAATAATTCTTGTTGAAATTTTCAATTCGAATTCTTGATTTATTTTTATACAATGGGTGTCAATCTGAAGCTGTTGAATGTTGGTATTTTTTGCCTGCTGTTTCCTATATGGGTTTTGTGGGATGTATTTAGGAAAAGAAGAAATAATTATAGTGATGATAATCAAACAGAAACACAATCATCCCTTTTCGCCAAGATTACTGTTTCATTGAATTTCTTAATCTGCATTTCTTATGTTGCATTGTCTCTTCATGAGTTTTGGGCATTCGGGTCCGGGCTGGTCGAAACCGTCCCCTCGACCATAGCTTGGTGTTTTGCATGTGTGGTCACAGTTTACTCACTGCCCAAAAAATGGCCATTAGTCCTCGTTACATGGTGGTGTTTTTCAAGCACTTGCGATTTATTCATAGTCGTTTATTATCTCTTGCACCGTTTCGAACTTATTAAAGCTCACAGTTTCATTCCGAAAGCTAACGTGGTCGATTTTGCCACTCTCCCACTGTCTCTGTTTCTATGCTTCAACGCCGTACGTAGCAACACTGAGGAAATGAGTGAAAATACAACGCCGTTGCTAGGAGATCGGCCCGAACACGACTGTGATCCGTTTTCAAGCGCTGGGATTTGGAGCCAGCTGACGTTTAGGTGGCTTAATCCGCTCTTTGAAAAGGGTCGCTCAGAGAAACTCCAACTCGAAGACATACCTCCGATTCCTCGTTTGGAGAGTGCTGACGAAGCTTCTTCGTTGCTCGAAGAGTCTATCAGAAAGCAGAAAGCTCGTGTTACGTCCCTGCCGAAAGCTATACTAAGTACGGTCGGGAGGCCACTAGCCATAAACGGAGTTTTTGCAGGTACCACTTTTTAAATCTTTTAACTTATTTAAACTCTTTAGTATATATATGTTTAGTGATTTTTAGTTACATAATTCTTGAAATAACTTAACTAGTAAAGATATTAAGACCAACTTATTTCACTTTTTTTTTTTAATTCCACAACTGAAGGATGTATAATTTGAGGGATTGATTTGTGTAAAGGATTCCATAATGACTCAAAAAAACACCCTAATGATTGTAAAATTGTTCCATAATGATATCTCCAGGACTCAATACGATTGCTTCCTACGTGGGGCCGCTCTTAATCACCAGCTTCGTCAACTTCCTATCATCAAAGGACGAAAACACAAAATGGCACCACGGTCTGATCCTCGCACTAATCTTCTTCGCCGCCAAGACCGTCGAGTCCCTGTCCCAGCGCCAGTGGTACTTCGGGGCCCACCGTATCGGCATCCGGGTCCGAGCATCTCTAATGGCCTCGATATACATAAAATCCCTCTCCATCAAGTACGGCGGGACGAGCAGCGGCAAAATAATAAACTACGTGAACGTTGACGTCGAGCGGATCGGGGACTTTTGCTGGTATCTCCATGGTATCTGGTTGCTTCCCGTCCAAGTAATCTTCGCCCTCGTCATCCTCTACAAGAATCTGGGACCCGCCCCTTCGATCGCCGCTCTTTTCACCACGATATTCGTGATGGTTAGCAACACCCCGCTCGCCAACATGCAAGAAAAGCTCCACAACAAGATAATGGAAGCTAAAGATTCAAGGATAAAAGCTACTTCAGAGACTTTAAAGAGCATGCGGGTTTTGAAGCTCCACTCGTGGGAACCGATTTTCTTGAAAAAACTTCTTCACCTTAGGGAAATAGAAAGCGCTCGACTCAAGAAATATCTTTACACGAGCTCGGCCGTGGCCTTTCTATTCTGGGCTTCGCCGACTTTAGTCTCGGTAGTCACATTCGGTGTTTGCGTCGTTCTGGGAACGCCGTTAACATCGGGAACCGTGCTCTCGGCCTTGGCCACTTTCCGGATCCTCCAAGAACCTATTTATAATTTGCCGGAGCTTATTTCCATGGTCGCGCAGACTAAAGTGTCGATCGATCGGGTTCAGAATTTTATCATGGAGGAGGATCAGAAGCGGTTGGTCCACTATAACTCTCCGAGCGCGCCAGGTGTTGCGATCGAGATCGAGCCCGGTGAATTCGCGTGGCAGAATAGGAACGCGAAGAGGCCGACTATTAAGATAACGGAGAAGCTCAGAATCAAGAAAGGGAGCAAGGTGGCGATTTGTGGTTCGGTGGGGTCGGGTAAAACAAGTTTCTTATGCAGCGTGCTTGGTGAGATTCCGAGGATATCTGGGCCGAGCGTTAAGACTTACGGGTCGAAAGCGTTTGTGCCGCAGAGTGCTTGGATACAAACGGGTACTGTTAGGGATAATGTTTTGTTTGGTAAGGAGATGAATAGAGGTCTTTACGAGAATGTGGTCGAGGCGTGCGCGTTGAACCATGATATTGAAATGTGGGCCGATGGGGATTTATGTGTGGTCGGGGAAAGGGGATTGAATTTGAGCGGTGGGCAAAAACAGAGGATACAAATGGCGAGGGCGTTATATAGCAACTCTGATATATATTTGTTGGACGATCCTTTTAGCGCTGTTGACGCGCATACTGGGGCCCATATGTTCAAGGCAAGTAATAATTTTACTTGTGTTTCTTTTATCAACTATATTTTCACTTTGCATTCATGTGAATAACTAATTATATCGACATTGTTATGCAGAAATGTCTGATGCAATTCTTGCATACGAAGACCGTTGTATATGTTACTCATCAGTTGGAATTTTTAGACGCTTCGGATCTCGTGTTGGTAAGCTATTTCTATCTACAGCAACTATAGTTGAAATTATTTTAAATAAATAATAACTGAAAATTTTAGGTTATTTTATAGGTGTGAAGGCTGTGGCATTTCTTAATTTAGATGCATATTTTATATAGGTCACTAAAGAAATATGATATCAAGTATAATGTATGTATTTTTTTGAGGAGTATTCTATTTAAATACCCAGGATAAATACATTTAAAAAAAAAACATTATTTTTGTAAGGGGTTGATAAAAAGAATGGTGTGAAGCATTATTAGTGGATTCTAAGAAATCATTCTTGGAAGTTCATGTCAAAAGGTATATATTTATATATAAGTATTTGTTTGAAGCATATTTATTTTCATGGTGTCTATGGTTTATCTGAACATAGATGCGTATTTTGTTGTATAGGTCATGAAAGACGGAAGAATAATCGAGGCGGGAAAATATCAAGATTTAATTTCGAATCCCGATGGCGAACTCATAAGACAAATGGAGGCTCACAGTAAATCATTAAATCAAGTGAATCCTCGAAAACATATCAGCTTACCCAAAAAAAGCTACCACCAGGCTTCTAAACAAATCGAAGTGACCGAGGTAAAATTCGTCGACCTCAGCAGAAGTAATCGGGCCCCCGAGCGAAGCCTGCATGAAGAAACGGAAAGTGGAAGAGTAAAATGGCACGTATACTCAACCTTTATCACATCTGCTTACAAAGGCGCTCTTGTCCCGATTATCCTACTGTGTCAGATACTCTTCCAGATGTTACAGATGGCGAGCAATTATTGGATCGCTTGGGGATCGGAAAAGGAAGAAAGAGTTACGAAAGACCGCTTGATTTTGATATTTGCTTTGCTTTCCGGCGGAAGCTCGTTTTTTATTCTGGGAAGAGCGGTTTTGCTGTCGACCATTGCCATCGAGACAGCTCAGCGGCTTTTTCTCGGAATGATCACTTGTGTTTTCCGAGCACCTTTGTCGTTTTTCGACTCCACGCCTTCGAGCAGAATTCTTAATCGGGTAAGTTGGATTTATGGTCACTTTTGTATCATCTGATTTTTATTTATTTTCTTGAGAAATTGTGGTTTCTGATTTTTTTTTAAATATGTAATCAGTCTTCGACGGATCAAAGCATAGTGGACACGGATATTCCGTACAGGTTGGCTGGGTTAGCGTTTGCGCTTATTCAGCTGTTGAGCATTGTTGTGCTTATGTCCCAAGTTGCTTGGCAGATATTCTTTTTATTCCTCGCTGTCTTCGCCATCTCCATATGGTATCAGGCAAGAATAGTTTACATTTTAAGCATCCACCTTTCATTGCCATATTCGGATGTAAATATACACGTGTAATTACTGATTAAATGGAAGTGAAGAGGATTTAGGAGTGCTTGCAAACATTTTTTTAAAGTGATTGTTAGATTTTGGCCCGGGAAAAAAAAAGGGTAGTTTTAGTATTTTCAAATGCCAATTGCTAATATATATCTTTTTAATGCAGGCATATTATATCACGACCGCAAGAGAATTGGCTAGAATGGTGCCAACTCAGCAAGCTCCGATTCTCCATCATTTTTCCGAATCGATAGCCGGAGCATCGATAATACGGAGTTTTAGTCAGGAGGATCGATTTTGGAAGATGAACGTGAATCTCGTTGATGAGTATTCACGTGTTGCCTTTCACAACTCTGGCACAATGGAATGGCTCTGTGTTCGGATCAACTTTCTATTTAACCTTGTATTTTTTCTCCTCCTTATCATCTTGGTTAGCCTTCCGAGGTCGGCCATTGACCCCAGTAAGCACCTTCTCATCCTTTATATATTTTCCATCTTGTATTTACACACACGAGCAAACCTTTTACATAGAATGAGAGTAGAAAAGAGAATAAATAAATAAATAATAAAAGCATTGGAAGCTTCGATTTTTTATTAGAAATTACATATAGGTTCGTCTAGGCCACTTATAACTGTAACACTACATATCTTCCTATATGCATCATTGCATGAGCTGATATTGCTCGATAGTTGATAAATTCTAGGAATAATTACAAAAACTTGCCTCGAGGTTCAGCTTAGTAACAAAAAAACTCAAAATTATCTTCCACAATTACAAATACCCCTTTAAAGTGTTATAAACTCCCTGTAAGGTTTGTTACAATTTGTAAAAGAGAAACAAACGTCAATGGGGTATCTATAATTTTGAAAGATAATTGTTTTTGTAATTAACCGTATCTCCATACGCTTTCATTTCAACAGTCATTATATATAGTGTAATCACCTCCTCAGTCACTTTTTTTTTCTTTTCAAAATGTCAGGGGTAGTTTTGTAATTTTGAAAGTCAGCTGGGTACATTTTGTAATTAACCATATCATGAAAACTCAAAATTCTCTTCCAAAATTACAAATACCCTCTTAAAATGTTACAAATACTCCATCTTGATACTGCAATTCTTAAAACTTAAAACAAAAGCAAACGTCAGTTTTTATAATTGAGTCGAGACTGATATAGAGTTTGCTTAATCGCAGGCTTGGCCGGACTAGCAGCTACGTACGGTTTGAACTTAAACGTACTCCAAGCATGGGTAATATGGAACCTCTGTAACGTAGAAAACAAAATGATATCCGTAGAAAGAATTCTTCAGTTCACCGGCATACCAAGCGAGGCCCCATTGCTTATCGAAGATTCTCGACCAGATCCAGAATGGCCGCTCAACGGACTAATACAAGTCGAGAATCTTCACGTGCAGTACAACCCTGCTCTTCCTACAGTTCTCAAAGGGATCACGTGCACGTTTCCGGGCCAAAAGAAAATCGGCGTCGTGGGCAGAACCGGGAGTGGAAAGTCTACTCTGATCCAGGCTCTTTTCAGAGTGGTTGAGCCTTGCGAGGGACGTATTTTGATCGATGGGGTCGATATTTCGAAGATTGGGTTGCAAGATTTGAGGTCTAGGTTGAGTATAATTCCGCAAGATCCGATATTGTTTCAAGGGACCTTGAGAACGAATCTTGATCCTCTGGAGCAACACTCTGATCACGAGATATGGGAGGTAATTAAGGAGTAAGAAATGTGGAGATAATTACAAAAATGCCCCTGCTGTTTGGCCTAATTACAATAATAATAATAAAAAAAAAACTCAGTTAGCTTTGGAAATTATAAGCACTCTTTTAAAGTGTTAATAATATCCCATTAAGATAAATGGGCTTTCTTGTAATGAGGCTGAAGCTTTTGGGTAGTCTTGATAATTAACCCAATGTAGTATTTGCAGCATTAAATTGAAGTGTTTTCAAAAACTACCCTTAGGTTTGACCTAATTACAAGAAACCCCAGCTAACTTCCAAAATTACAAAAACTACCCTGAGGTTTCATTCAGTGTTAAAACTAAATGGGCTAACTGTAAAAAAAAATTTGAAGGTTTTTTTAAAAAAAATATTTTTGCTCATGAAAATGTAAGAACAAAAAGAAATCTAAAGGGTACTTTATGTAATTTTCAATTTATTTATTTAGGTCAATGGTATATTATGTAATTAACTCTAAGTTGAATGAATACATTCTTATGTTTCTTGCAATGTGGCAGGTTCTACAAAAATGTCATCTCGCCGAAAACGTGAAGCAAGACGAAAGGCTTCTAGATGGACCAGGTTTTTAACTAGTTCTAACAGTCTTGGAATTGTTATAGTGTCTTAAACTACTTATGATTTGTTTCGTGACATTTTAAGAAAAAAAAAATGTTGCAGTTGCTGAAGATGGAGAAAATTGGAGCGTAGGACAAAGGCAGCTTGTATGTTTAGCTAGAGTGCTGTTACAAAAGAGAAGAATATTGGTTTTGGATGAGGCTACAGCTTCAGTAGACACAGCAACAGATAACTTGATTCAGAAGACGATAAGAGAAGAAACTAACGGATGCACTGTGATAACAGTGGCCCACCGGATACCCACAGTTGTTGACAACGACTTAGTTCTTGTTCTTGGTGAAGGTTAACTCTAATTCTCCTTTTTATGAATAAACTTAATGATCCCTTCTTTTAATACACCATACTTGTTATTATTCATTAGGACCATAATTGGTAAATAGAAATGGTAAATTGCCTTGTATGCAAGGTTAGGAAAAAAAAAATCATTTTTTTAAAAATCTTTAAGAATTATAAAATATCGCTTGTTGTTGGTGCAATTTGTAAAATACCGTAAAAGCTCTATAAATTAGCGTTTCTAGTGTTACTGTTAATATTTATTAATTTAGCGAGATATTAAATAATCGAGATACTAATTTAACACGTTCCCAAGTTGCAACCGATAAGAAGTACTATTATTTAAGAAAGGTTATTACTCAACCGAGTATTAGCATTGACGAGGTTTTACTGTTGCAGGGAAAGTTGTAGAATATGAGTCGCCAGCTCGGTTGCTCGGAGATAGTAACTCAGCCTTCTCAAGTTTGGTGATGGAATTCTTGAGGAGATCATCATTTAGCAACGAATAAGAATATGCAAATTCTTTGAAAAAGTTAATCAACAAATTAGCATTTAGCAATGAAGAGTTGTGAATTTGTTGTTGTAAATTGTAGTGAGGAAAATCGAAAACCATGCCGACCTTTTGAAGACTAGCTGAACGATGTTCGACATTTATTCGAATTTTGTACATATGTTTACTGGGACATAGAGAAGCAATTAGCTAGAAGGATATGGTTAGTGAGAGTCATCTTGATTTACAAGTGTTGCAGATAGGGCACTGTAAAAAAAACTAAAATGTAAATAGAGATTGTTAGCTATCTCATTCTAGTTGGAATCCATTTTGACTGCAAAGTTCTAAAATGCATGTAATTAGTCATTTTTGCTTTAATAAGAAAATAAACATGTTACTATTCATGCCTAGAGAAACTTATTAGTGTTTCAAGTTTCAACCCATTGGAAATGGACTTTTAGGTAGAGAAGCTCATTTAAAAAGCGAAAAGTTGGGCATTTTTAAATGGACCTTTAGAACAAGTGCTTTTCCAAAAGTTCTGACTTTCAAATTTCTTTCATGTGAGTTAAAGTATGTTTTTCACCAAACACTGATCAATACTTATAGCCACTTTTTTACAAGTCCATATTAAAATTCCATTCATAGTTTTCAAGTGTGCATGTTTTTTTTTTTTTTCTCTCTTCTTTTTTTGCATAAATTGCGTGATTGCAGTGATATTGGTTATCGTTAATAAAGTGTGCTTGTACATATATTATTTGTGTGATTGTAATGAAAAGTGATTTAGTTGTGTATTGAATATTAAAAAATTAAGAAAAAAATATAAATAATAATACCAAAATAAGAAATAAAAACTTCCTTAAAAGATCTTTATGTAGAACTATAACGATTTCATAAAATTCAGAATAATAAATAAAGATTTTCTAAATAAAGTTAAAGAATGTAACCAAAATAATTGTTTTGATAAATAAATATTTCGTTATGCCTATATATAATAATTGTGTAGAACTATAATGTTAGTAAAATAATATTGTAATTTTTTAGATCTAATCAACTATCAAGAATTGGTTATAAATATTCACAGAGGAACTGATTAGAGGTGAATAAGCTATCAAATCCTGCAAACCGCTCAAAAAATCTCTCTCTCGATAATTAGTTACTCTATACATTTCAAAATAATGCAAGGAGACCGTCGAATTCACATCTACACAATTGTCAACCATTCACGCATTTTGGAATAGATGATAGAATAAAAACAATAAAATAAAAATCTAAATAATAAATTTAATTACCGAAATACACATAGGTATTCAATCACTCAAATACAAAAAGCTAAACTTGTTTTTGGACACCGAGTAATTGCTTATATATAGTACTAAAACAAGTAGCTAGGTAGAATCCTTAACTATACTCCAACAAATTAACTGTAGTTAAATTCCAAATTACATTTGAAACAAAACTCAAACTTTGTTACTGATCAGTTGGGATTGGAGAAGAAAGCGTTGATGTTGGGCATAATCTCGGGGCGCTTGCCACGAACGAACTTCCTAAGGGCATTCTCCTTGTAACCTTTGCCCTCCTCAAAGTTCTCAAGCACACCGGCAGCCCTGTTCTCCTTCAGAACCCTACCACCATTTCAAAACACCCGACCCGACCCGACCCGTATATCAAACCAATGTTGGTGAAACAGACAGGACAGTGAGATTAATTAATATTACTAGTATAAGTTACCTGACTTCAGGGTTGGACGTAATATTTCTTACGAGCTGCATGGAGCATAATCCCAACACTGTGGCCGTTGCCGCGAAAAGTGGATATACCTGTTCCATGTCAAATTACAAATCATTACTATATATAAGATACTATTCAAAATTAATTTATCATGATACATAATAGATTCTTGAAAATACCTCAGGCCTGACCCATTTGCCCATTTTCTCGATCGGTAACAGAGAGGGGAACAAGTATAAGCTAAATGCTCTCCTCTCTTTCGCAGTCCAAGAAAATACAAGATTAGATCGCCACAACAAGCTGCCCCATTATTGTTTAGGCCATCGGGTATTTATACACACACAAGTGAGATGTAACTCTGTGTACCATAATTCATTTTGTGGTAACCCTCAAATAAAGGGTGTTTTTCTTTTAATGTCCACCAATTGTTTGAGTTGAAGTTTCATCGATGGGCGTCATAATCGTTGTGGTCAGTCAAATTATAGGAGATAATTTTTATGCATTCGATCGAGCTTAGCATGTGTTTGGGTTTACGACTGGATTTCCATTCCTCCATTTTAGTTTGATTTGTTGGACATGGATTTAATTTGAATGAAATTGATTTGTAGTGGTATACCTTTCTAAATAAGATAAGATGTTTGAATATAAATGATTTGTAGTGGTGTCTTTCTTCTGCCGTCTCTCTATTATCCTTAATTATATATTAACACAAAATTTTATTATAACTTATGTGCTACGAAATTTTCGTACCTTTGTTTGACAAATAAAAAATGATAGTTTCGTTTGTTTATATGTCATCCGAACTTAATATAAACATAATTTAATATATTTTTTAATTGTATCTTGCCTAATTTAATAATTTCTTTTATTATATTTTGCCTAATTCAATATTTTTCTTTTACTCTCAATATAAAAATATAAATAAGATATATAATTAGTAAAAAAAATTAAATTAGTTATTTCAATTAAAAAATAAATTACATATAAAATAATTTTAATTACAAAAAAAAAGTTAATTATGAAAATAAAAAATAAGTTGTATTTATAATGAAATTTGAAATGATTTATTTTTGGAATTTTAAATATTTTATATAGGTAAATTACAATAAATATGTAACTAAATGTTAGTAATGAATTCAATCTAACCATAAAAATATAAAATTATATAATAATAATAATTAATAATTATTTATTATAGATAACAATACAATGCGACAAGTTTTGAGAGATGACTATCTTTTGAATTTTTAAAAGTATGTAACTAATAATTATTAACAAATATAATGTAAATATTAAAATATTAAATGTGAAGCCCCATCAATTTACCTCAATAATCTATTTAAATAACTTGATTACTAAATTGTATTACTATATTATTGTTTGCTTTCAATAGTAGTGTTTCATTACAATAATTTCTTATTCGAATATATTTAAATACAAAATATGATTATTTGTATAAGATCGATCCAAATATCGTTGTCATAATTTATTATCATACATATAGTCTATTTTAGATATTATTGGACATTTTTTCTTATCTAATTTATTTTGTGACAAGTAAAATATATTATTATTTTGACTTAATATATTAAATTATGCCCAAAATCCTTCAAACTTATTCCAATTACATTGACCCAAATAATTGGGCCCAAACTCTTAAACCGACAAACTAAGCCCATATATGAGCCCAGTAAGAAACTTGAACCACCTTTCCTTTCTATTTCCTTAATTTCCAGCAGATAAGAGGCGGAGCTCTCCTTTTCTTTTCCTTCTTCTTTCTGCCGTCACCATTGCCTTTTGGCCACAAAAGTTTGTTGGACTCGTGACGAAAATCTAACCATTGGATTTTCATAAAGTTTTCATAGTGATTAGCTCTTTTCATAAGGTTTCTAACGCCACCTTCGATCGATGATCGAAGCTCTGGATCATCGGTTTCTAACGCCACCTTCGATCGATGATCGAAGCTCTGGATCATCGGCAAAACGCTGGCGAATTTTCTGGGCGTTGCCACGACTCGAGACGGCACCGTCGAACTTCGTCAGCTATTTTCCAGCGAATCAAAGGTCCAAAATTATTATTTTACATATCGAATTGTTGGTATTTTCTTCAGCTTCAAAAATCCTTAATCAATTTCATGTTTTGGGTCATATTCAGTCGGGATTTTGAGCTTGAATGGTTGACAAATTTTGTTTTATTTTAGCACTATCGGTTTATCCCTTTTCTCACCGTTAGGACCACCACGTCAGAGTGATAGGAGGTCAGCGATGCATCGTGGTGGTGCTGTTTCAGACTGTGTGTGCGCGTTGAGTGTACGTGTGTTGTGTTTATGAGTTTACATACGTGTATTTTCCCGACCGGTGCTGGCCGACGCTTAGTCGGGGAGCAATCAGGAAGTTGTCGGCAGTGGGCCCGCCAGGCTGAGGTGATGCCGATGGGAAGAATGTGGTGTACCTTAGTTTTGAAGTTTTCAGTTGGAAATGAAATGGGTTAATAATTTAAGGGTTGACTTTTGAAAATTAGATGAAACTTCGGACATGATTATCGTTTTAGAAGACTTCAATTTGACCCTTTGAATTTCAATTTAGTCCTCAATGATAACTTTTCAGTATTAACGAATCGAACCCAAGATCAAATTCTTTAAAATATCATATTAACCCTCGATACTTTTTAAAAGTTGAAAATATCATTTTGAATCCAATTACTTTATTATTTTTCAAAAACGTACAAGTTTCTTATTTTTGAGCCGAAATGGGTCAAACGACTTTCGAATGATTTCAAATTCGAACCATAGTTTCATTGTAATATTATCTTACGCAAGGCGTATCTAAAATTACAACCTCACCATTTGAACTCCTGATTTCAAGAATTGGGGCCCAAACGTTCTTATTATCATATTATGCGTTGTAGATTATTAGTTTCACTTCCAAGTGTCTTAGCATCTTAGATAATACTTTATTATATGTTATACTTATAATTTTTGTAATTATTTTATATTTTAGGACTCAACATGGGCCTTTATTCAGAAGTGTCGAGACCTTTTATGTACTAGATCGGAAACCTCGTAAAACTGCCATATCAATATGCTTGATTCTGGAAAGAACATTAATGAATGTGAGTAAAACATTCTTAACTAGGGAGTTTGAAAATTCTTAAATTATAATGCGTTGTTTGTGCTTATCTGTTAGTAAATATTTTTAACTGGAAAGTTTGAGATTTTCTAAATCATGAAGCACTTGTTGCTTGAACATGTTTTTCTGCTTGTATAAGCCTTTTGAAAAATAGTATTTTGAGGGAAAATATGCAAGTGTGCATTGACCTTGTGCTTGTGCTTAATCATAAGTTCAATGATATGATTTTATATCAAAGGTATCATTTGAACTCGACTGTTGTTATTGACTATCTATTATCGATTGTTACGATCAACTGTTACTGTCTGTCAGGCACGAGTAGTCTGGGCAATCAATCGAAAGGTTGCCTTTGATTCTTTCTTGACTACCCGTAGTACCTATTCCCATTGTTCTTGGTTGGGTCATAGACGACGGCGGGATTTGGGTCGTAGATTGGGTATATTCCAGAATATGGCAAACCTTGGGTTTGAATCCCATTGCTAAAGGGACGTTGAGCCTACTGGGAGGGATAAGGCGACTGAGGCTTCGGCCTATTGGAGTGTCATCTTCCATGGTGAGTAGAAACGTGTGGGTCGATGGTTGGTCGACATCGATTATACGTTTATCTGGGTTAGTCATGCTCGGAAGCTAAGTGCTATACGTGGGAGCCACCTCTAGAGTCCTTCGGGAGCTAAGTGCTACGCGTGGGAGCCACCTCTAGAGTTCCGTACCCGAATACTCACTAATCGGACTGACTGTTTTAGAACATGACAAATTTCCCTGTCTTTTTAACTTTTAACTGTTTCAATTGATTTTTTTTATTTTAAAAACAAGTTAGTATGACTTGTGTATTTTAAATGCGATAATTGGCTTTCCAAAATATTTTAATTTTGATTAAAATACTGAATTCATAATTTGATTATGTGTTTGTTGCTGACTAAAGTTTTGTTACACGAATGAAAATAATTTTTCACACCAAGTGCTTTGATTATTTTATGAAAATTATTTTCTAAACTCTTGTCAATTTTATATTTTAAAAGAAAATTTGCATTTCCATTTGCTTTCTCTCATTGAGCTCTTTTAGCTCACGCTCTCTTTTGTTTTAAAACCAACTATGAGAGTAACCCTAATCTTGATCCTTCCGGTGAAGAGTGGCTCGTTGGCTAGGGTTACCTCTTATCAGTTTTTTTTTTTATTTTGCAGATATTTTTAAGAAGTTTTTTAATATTTAAAGTGAACAATATTCTTTTTTGTTATATTAATAATTTACTTCTTAAAGTTAAAAAAGTTCAGGCTTTGATTCATTTTTTAATATGCCGGCATGAAACACGGGTTTTCAAACTAGTAATTATACTGATTGTATTTTCAACAATCACACATTTTTAAAATTTATTATACACAATACGTGCTTTTATTAAACATATATTTACGTCACAATGAAATAATAAAATATTTAGTTCATTTAATTTCTTTTTCATGGATTATAATGAGTTTGACATTCACATCTATAGACAAGTTCGATCTACCAGATAATAGTAAGGTATTAGTAATGGACAATATTACCTATTAATTTTCAAAATTTTCTGTAGGTGATATTTCCAGTGGTATTTCATACGCGATATACGATCAACAAAAGTGAAAGACACTCTATTTCTCGTGTTTGAACTTTCTTGAGGAAGTTATTTTTCAATCATGGCCTAGTGTATTGTTATATCAAGAATGACCAATCGTAGGAGTTCAAAAATACTGATTTGCAATGATTAAAAAAATGTTGTAACAAAACTACAAATACAAAAAAGCTTTTCATAATTTATAAAATACGTTCATCCCAAAAACAATCTTTTGTGAACCAATTTTTTTTTAAATAGATTATGTTAAGAGAAAAATAATAAGATCATTTGAATACACACACACACACACACACACACACATATATATATATATATATATAAAGTCTATATCAATTAATTATTATTATTAAATTATTTTATATTTTAGTGTGTGTGTGTGTGCCTGTGCTAGTTTGTCACTCGTTTATTACAGGTAATTTATAAAAAGCTAAATATAAAAAATAAATGTGACAATTACAGATTTTTAAATTTAAAATAAATAAAATGAAAGAATGTGTTCTTAACCCGTGTCTTTTAAATGTCTAATTTATTTATTAATTATTATAATTATTAAATAATTTTATATTAATATTTAGATGAAGTTGCTAATAATTTTATTTACACACTTAGAAAAATTCACAAGATATCACATTTTTAACTCGTATATAATCTATGTTAATTAATTATTATTATTAACTCATTTTATGTAACACCCCAAACAAAATACTACTTCAATAGTAAATAAAATAAATGGATAAATAAACAATATCTCACCTTTTGTTCGTTAAAACTTGATGTATATAGTAGACTCAATACAGCTAAACTTTAAAAAAAAAAA
>BMAC01000352.1:262586-282021 GCA_014905375.1 Phtheirospermum japonicum | reverse complement strand
AAAATGGTGACAACATCCATTGTCACAATAAGTTTCTTTTCATGGAACTAGATTAGGTTCAACCATAAATAAATGTCTCAATCAAATATATTATTATTAATATTGTTATTTTAATTGTGTAAAACATATAATTTAGTTATTTATTTTAATTAATATATTTCTTTAACGTTGATTTTAATTATTTTATATTATTGATTACTTCAAATATTATACAATATATAGTAATTAAATTAATTAACATTACATTTAGAGAAATTAATGAGAAATATGATGCTTTTAATAACATAAATATGCAGTGATACCAAAAATCATCTCTAATTATTATCAATTTGTTATCGGAAGAGTTTCTTAAATCTGGTGTGAATTTGTAGCAAAAATAAAATTATTATGACAAATTCATATTTGACATCACCAAAGAACGATTTCATGTCAAAATAAATGTTGTCGTCATTTTTCTAGAACTGATGACAAATTGTAGCGTTGTCATGAAAAGAAACTTGTTTGTGACAACAAATATCGTCACCATTCTTCAAGGGAACATTAGTGACAAAAATGATTCCGTCACAACTAGAAACTTATAGTGACACCCAAATCTCGTCACACTTTATTATATATTTGTCATAAAATGGGTTTTCCGAAACCTTTCATGGAACATAGATTAGGTTCAAGCATAAATAAATGTCTCAATCAAATATATTATTATTAATATTGTTATTTTAATTGTGTAAAACACATAATTTAGCTATTTATTTTAATTAATATATTTCTTTAACGTTGATTTTTATTATTTTTATATTATTGATTACTTCAAATATTATACAATATATAGTAATTAAAATTAATTAACATTAGATTTAGAGAAATTAATGAGAAATATGATGCTTTTAATAACATAAATATGCAGTGATACCAAAAATCATCTCTAATTATTATCAATTTATTATCGGAAGAGTCTCCTAAATCTGGTGTGAATTTGTAACAAAAATAAAATTATTATGACAAATTCATATTTGACATTACCAAAGAACGATTTCGTGTCAAAATAATGTTGTCGTCATTTTTCTAGAACTGATGACAAATTGTAGCGTTGTCATGAAAAGAAACTTGTTGTGACAACAAATATCGTCACCATTCTTCAAGGGAACATTAGTGACAAAAATGATATCCGTCACAACTAAAAACTTATAGTGACACCCAAATCTCGTCACACTTTATTATATGTTTGTCATAAAATGGGTTTTCCGAACCTTTTTTTTTGTCATCCCAAAATTGTGATAAAATACATTTAAACGTCATCAAATAAAAGTATTCGTGACGAAATCGGTAAACAATTGTGACAACAATAAATGTTGTCATAGAAGGGTGTTATTCTATGACGAAATTAAAAAACGTCACTATTAATTAACATACTATGACGAATTTTTATGCGTGGAAAAAAAATCGTCACTAAACGTCAGATTTCTTGTAGTGGTTGGAAGCAAAAGTGCAGCAACACCACTTGAAGCAACATTGAGCACAATGTCACCTTTAGAGCTTAAAGAAACAGATAATGTTCGCCAAATGAAAGTTTACCAGTACCACCATATCCGTAAACAAAATAAATACCACCTTTGTACTTTGACCTAGCACTTAATATTTCAGAATAGATTGTCTTTTGTTCATCCGTTAAAAATGAGCCTAATTTCTGGTGTTCGATTTCTAAAAGACATCTATCAAAATTAAGTTCTTGCTGGATAAGCTTGTTATTTCCGTTAGTCATCAATGAATCATCGGGAAGTGGCATATCAGAGAATTATTTTAGTGATTTTCATTACTCAGCAGAATTTTCTCTAATTTAATGAGGGTATAATTTTTCAATATATCATCACTTAGTTGAAGATCTGGAGGAAGATTATACAAAAGAACTATGTAAGAAACACATATTAACTTTCTCGGTCTAATAATAATAAGATGATGAATAAATAATAATTAACTTGTGATTAGGTAGATTTGTCCTTATTTTTATTAGCTTTTTAGTACGTTTTTCTATTTGTTTTTGGTATAAGTTGGACGATTAAAGCATAATTCCGTATTTTTATAGTTCTGACTTATTTTACCATATTTTAATCATAATTGATGCAAATAGGTGATATTTCGTTGTTTTCACCTTACAGCTAAGTAACCAGAAGAGTTCAACGCGTAATAGACGAAGTTTGATGTTCAAGAATAGGAGAACGAGCTTTCCGGCAAAACGAGTAGCAAAAGATCGAGAGACGGACATAGACGCTCTGTCGCGTCGACTGACGCGACCGTCGACGTGAGCCATGACCCGCGTAAGGCCGACGCACTGCCGATGCTATGTTCTGAAGCGTCGATTGAAGACGCGTCGACCGACGCAGCATCTACGCAACTTGTTGAAGCATCGATCCATGACCGCGTCAGTCGACGCACCCGCCCAGGCAGCACCGACGCCGAGCACCAGCGCGCGTCAGTCGACGCTACGTCGACGCGACGGCCCAGAATTCGGATTTTAGGGTTTCTTGTGCGCCAAGACTTGTATTATCTATATAAACCCTCTATATTTCGGATTTTTAAGGGAAGAGACACCAGACACACGACCTCCTAGGGTATTTTAGTTTATAATAACAATAATCCCACATCTCATAACGAGATTTGAAGACGGAGATCAAGGATCGAAGAACAATGCGTCCAAAACATGGAATTCGCGTTCGGGATTCAATCTTCGCCCAAGATCGACGTGCAACTCTGGAATAGCTGGAGCTCTTTACTGCTTTCATTAGTTTCAATAAGTTCTCTAAACTCTTAGTTAGTTACGTAGTTAATTTTCTAGTTAATTACTTGATTTATTTCTTAGTTGATGCTAGAACTAGTTTAATTAGTTTAATCATTTTTATGCTTGATATTGGATATTGGATTACTTTAGTTTATTTATGCGATTGATTTATGCTCAATTATTCGTTCTTAGATTCGTATGATGCGATTGTTTGATTGTAGTTATTATATTTATGCTTTAGATTCGTTGCTTTAAATTCTTAGTTCTTAAGTTCAAGTACTTTAAATTATTGCTCGTAGTTGATAATATAGTTAGAGTAATTAGTTTAATTAGCCTTAGTTTAATTATTGCTTTAGTTATAATGATCAACTCAATTTCTTTTAAAACCCCAATTGTACATGTATTTTATTCTAGATCGTAATTTGAGAAAAATATCGAAAAGACCGAATAGTTGTTTCCTCGAGAGATACAACTCGAGTCAAACTCATCACCCTACAAGTTCCTCGTACTCTTGCGAGCAAACTTAAGTGTTTTAAATTAATTTATTAAAAAGGGGTGCACAAAAGTTTAAGTCAAAAATTTGGCGCCGTTGCCGGGGAAGCAACGAGTAGGAATTAAAGATGTTTTTTCGTTTTATTTTCTTTTTGATTTATTAGATTTTTTTTTATTTTTATTCACTTGGTTTTTGCCATTTGGTACGTTGATGTATTGTTGAGTTTATGCAAGGAAGACGATCACTTCAACGCGACCTTGTACCATTCATTGACAACATCCACCGTTCAAATCCACCGAGACCAAGACCCGTTTTTATTCGCGAGGACGATTCCTCAACAGCAACTGATTTCGCTTGTGATCAAGTTTCCGACATTATGTTAGAAGCAAATCCGATTCGAAACGGCGATTCACCACCGAGATCACCACCACGCCCCATTATTGCGAGATAAGATGCGGGGAGAAACGAAGGAGTCGACCAGAAGCAAAACGTAATCGGTCACCAACCCAACATGGGAAATATGAGGCACAACGAAGAGATGAACAACAATGCTATTCGCCAACACAACATCGAGAACGTGGCAATTAGGAATGAAGATTTTCTGCAGCATAACGAGTATGCTAACAATCAAGGGCACGTGAATGATTGGTTGGAGAATCAAGATCATGGTTACGAGCAAAATAATTTCGGAAGGAGATACGAGCGCGAGCACCATTACGTGCATGACGACCACTATGAGAGAGCTAATGACCGAGTTAGGGAACCAAGGGGAGATCGAGCGCCTCGACAACGAGATTTGGCACGCCCGAAGGTTGTGCTTTATGGGTCTGCTATTGTACTTGGACCGACTGCAAGGGAAGTAGAGATTAAACCGCATCAAATTAATTTACTTCCGACTTTTCATGGAAACGCCCATGAAGACCCTTTAGCGTTTTTGAACTACTTTATCGATGAAGTAGGCAAATTTGTAGGTCATGGGGTCTAAACCGGGAGGAGATGCAAATGATTTGTTTCCCCTATAGCATGAAAGACAAGGCGAAGACATGGTTACTGTCCTTATAACCAAGGTCATTAACTTAATGGGAGATGATAAGCGAGAAGTTCCTAAATCAATACTATTCGGCACAAACAACGGGGCAAATTCGGAGGCAGATTGCTAATTTCGAACAAGTGGAGGGAGAATTATTTCATGAAACATGGGAGCGTTACAAATCACTTTTACAAGCATGCCCCCATCATAGCTATTCCCCCAAGATAATTAATCAATTTTCTTTGATGGTTTGTCACCCATGGGGAAGAGCCAAGTTGAAATAGCAGCAGGAGGAGATTTTGGTGATTTAACGGCCCGCGAGGCAAAACGAGTATTGGAGAAACTGAGTGAAAAATCTAGAGAAACCAACTCTCGGCCTCGTAAATTGAAAGTTAATGAGATTTCCATCCCTGATCCTGACTTAGATGATGGTAGATTAGTCAAAGCAAAGTGCGAAGAGATATTTGAGTAGAAATTGGCAGTTTGGAAGGCCGAGCGGGCAAGCAAGGCCTCTTCAAAGAAGACTAATGCGATGTGTCACCAATGCGGATCCCCCGATTATTTAGCCGATATGTGCCCGTTCAACAACGAACAACGAGGGGACGTCAAAGCCATCCAGCACTATTCGAATCAACAACATTCGGGGCAGAGACCACCACACATGCAAACACCTGCTACAGTTCAGTCGACTGATCAACTTTTAATCTGGCAACAGAACCAAGTTGCCGAAATTATTCAGAACCGAGACGGCCTCACGCATGTTCAGGAGGAAATGAAGGGAGTTCGAGACGATATGAAAGAATTGAGAACGATGATGGATGAAATGGCCAAAAGCACACTTGAAAATTCGTCAGGACTAAGAAGATTGGAGTTAATGGTAGGACAATTGGAAACTGACATGGCATCATTAAAGAAAGAGAAAAATACTCTTCCAAGCCAAACAGAACAAGCCTCGGCTATTCATGTGCTGAGAAGCGGGAAAGAAGTGGATAACTGCATCGAGCTAGAAAAGAAGAAGGACGAGGAAGAAGCCGAACCCCAACCGCAAGTAGATGCAACCAAGTCGGATGATCTAATGCATAAATCTTCAACTCCGAATATTCCGGGGCCATTGAAGAAAAAGAAATCGATAGCAGCTGAAGACCCCATCGATTCCTTAAATTCGCCGCCCAAGAAGTTGACTGTTTATGATCATGTTCCTTTCCAAAGTCGCCTACGACCAGCAAAGGAAAATAAAAGATTCATGGAGCTATACAATTTATTGAAAAATGTTAATATTAACCTCCCCCTGATAGAGGTGATAAAGACAATGCCGATGTTTGTGAAGTTTTTCAAGGATCTAGCATCAAAGGAAAGGCGTTTGGCTACGAGTCAACATGTGGCTCTGATAAGAGATGTTGGTGATATAATTAAGAAACCATTGCCACCCAAAGAGAAGGATCCCGGGAGTTTCTGCATAACTATTTATCTCGGGAATGGACAAACAGCAAGAGGGATGCTCGATCTTGGTGCTAGCATTAATCTGATGCCCCAGTCAATTTACAAGGAGTTTGACCTAGGACCGCTGAAGCCGACCACGATGAAATTACAATTGGCGGATATAACGATAAGGCTACCTTTGGGGATTGTGGAGGATGTCTTAGTACAAGTAGACAAGCTAGTAGTTCCGGTCGATTTTGTCATTATGGATGTTGGTGACGTAGAAAGCGAGGATCGAGAACACACCATTTTGTTAGGACGTCCGTTCATGTCTACAACGCGTACGTATTGGGCGAAACGGTGAAGTTTTCACTTCAAGATTTTCACAAGAGTTCTGCATCGTTTGTTAAGAACGATTGTTCTACTATTGATTTAGTAGATTCTTGCGTGAATGAGCTCTTGAGCATCGGCACGATTGAAGAGTTTGATAATGTAGAGGCATTTGATGATGGATTGCCCATGCGGTTTGACGTACCTCAAAATGAGCCAAAAGTGGAGTTGAGACCACAACGAGATCGTTCGAAGTTCGAGCCAAGAGAAGAGATGAAGCTACTGCATAATCATTCAAGAAGTGTTTCCCTCGACCCCTTCAAGAATTTTAAACGTACAAAGAAAAAGGGCGAGGCTAATAGCAAGGATTGGACAAAGAAGAAGAAGAAGTCGAACGAAGTTTTTAACGAGAAGTTCAAAGTTGGTCAACTAGTGCTATATAATTCCGATCGTAAGTTTGATCCAACCAATTTTGAAGTTGCATGGACTGGACCGTTTTTAATAAAGGAGATGGATGAGTATGGTGTAGCCACACTGTACGAAGAGAGTGAGAAATCAAGTTTCCAAGTCCACAAGCATCGACTTAAGCCTTATTTCAAGGATTATATGAAGAATCGTGATCGTACCAAGAAGGAGTTCGTGGAACCACCACGAGCTAGGAACTGATCAAGCAAATTGCATCGAGCATATGACGTTAAATGTTGCGCTTCTTGGGAGGCAACCCAAGTGTTAGTTAGTTTTCGTTTTCTTTTCTTTTCTTTTTTTTCTTTTTTTTTATTTTTGTCTTTTTATATTGTGTCAATTGCCATGGTACGTTTATCTGTGTGCTGATGTGCAGAAAATACGATAAATCACTTATTCTGGACAACGGTTATATAACGGTAGCTCGCTACCGCAAGGCCTTGCCGCTAGTTCCACTCGAGGCATTAACGATGACGATCAGCCACTGAACCTACCGCTTACCGCAGCAATCATGGATTACGATGATTTTGTCAATCGAGGTCGCAATCCGACCCAAGTTAGCCGCAGCCCGACAACCTTTTGATGAGCTGCAACCCAGCCATTTACGACGTTGGTCGCAATCTGGCCGTTTCAAATCCAAAAGACATGCCACCAGGCACTTGCGCGTAGCAATTGATTGCAATCATGTTTTGTTTGTTTTGTTTATTTTTATAGGTTTGTTCGGGACAATCTAGTCACGCGATCTAAGACGAAGGATAATTGCACATGAGTTTTTAGAGAGACTCGGCCATCGAATTTTCAGGGATATTTTCTTATCTCCCATACTCTTATTTTCTTTAATATTTATGACAATCAGGAGATTGCCAAGTTTTTAGGGAGGGGGGTGGTTGAGTATGGTTTATATTTAAAGTGAAATTTGATGTCTTTTGTTTTGAAATGCATTAATTTGTAAGCGTTGTTGATCGCTATTTCTACGCTTAATTGTGTTTGTATGGCATGCCTGTCGAAGTTGACTATGTATGATTATTTGTTTTCATCTTTGAGCGTGCATAAGTGCATAAATTTTCATAATTTATTATTATATATTGTAAAATGGTACTTGGACGCAATCGATTTTGCACAACCTTAAAAGCAACGTCAATTCAAAAAATTTCATGCAAAAAGCCTGTGAGTAGCTTGAGTGATTATCATCATTGCATGTGCTTGAATAAGTTTCAGTCTTGATAAGTCTTTGGTACCGCTGTGTGTAGTCGACTTTGAACATGAAGTTAAGACACATATAAAACCCTATTTCGGCCATATCCATATATTTTTAGCCACTATAAATTTTGAATGAGACAATCATAGCCAAATATCCATGCCTATAGCCATGAGTGTTGTTGAAGACAACCCCTACAACCCATTAAAACGTGGGGTAGGAGTTCGTATTTTTATTGGTTATTTAAGTCTTGAGAATTTTTATTAGGAATTTTTTATTTTGTAAATAAGGACCACCATATAAAAAAAAATAAAAGAAAGAGACCCCATAAAAAATTATAATAAGGGGGAAATAAAAAAAAGAAGAAGAAAAAGAAGGATGGTGAGTGTTAGTCAATGCTTACGCGCTAATTAAGGCTTGTGTTTTATTTTTAATTTTCTTATGAAGCCTAATATTTAGAAGGCAAGAGTTTTGTAAGAAGCATGCTATAAGCTTCATTTGTGCTTAAGTGGTTTGAGCTTTCAGTCGGTTTACGAGTTCTGAGTTGGGAAATAGCCTATATTTTAAGGCTACGTTATGAGAGTTAAGTGAGGTTTTTATTTTTGAGCGAGGTGAAGCAATTTGCTTCTTGACTAGATTAGGTTGGGTGAGTTATTTAGCCACACGACTTATATATWCCATACCCGTCCAAAGAGCCTTACGTTACAACCCGCGAAGACCTTTTCCGATTCTTAGTTTAGACAACACACTTAATTTGCGATTGAGAAGAGTTTGATTTTCGGTGCTTATTTATTGTGCATGTAATTGTATGATTTGAGTGTATACACGTCCCATGCCGAAAATACTTGAGTGCTTTTGAGCGTACACTTATATATTATCCTTCGTGAGGATGCATGATTTTATTTTGAAGCGATAATGTAATATGGCCAAGTGTTTGACGTTGCGTGACTTGTACCTATATTTTCAAAATTACGTATGTAGCATAGCACGACTCTTTGCTTGAACTGATTTTTATTCTAGTTATACTTTGAAATTATCGTTTGTTCGAGGACGAACAAACCAATAAAGCGTGGGGTAGTTGATTAGAGTAGATTTGTCCTTATTTTTATTAGCTTTTTAGTACGTTTTTCTATTTATTTTTGGTATAAGTTGGACGATTAAAGAATAATTCCGTATTTCTATAGTTCTGACTTATTTTACCATATTTTAATCATAATTGATGAAAATAGGTGATATTTCATTATTTTCACCTTACAGCTAAGTAACCGGAAGAGTTCAACGTGTAATAGATGAAGTTTGATGTTCAAGAATAGGAGAACGAGCTTTCCGGCGAAACGAGTAGCAAAAGATCGAGAGACGGAGATAGACGCTCTGTCGCGTCGACTGACGTCGACGCGAGCCATGACCCGCGTCAGGCCGACGCACTGCCGACACTATGTTCTGAAGCATCGATTGAAGATGCGTCGACCGACGCAACATCGACGCAACTTGCTGAAGCGCCGATTCATGACCGCATCAGTCGACGCACCCGCCCAGCCGACGCGCACGCCCAGGCAGCACCGACGCCGAGCACCAGTGCGCGTCAGTCGACGCTACATCGACGCGACGGCCCAGAATTCGGATTTTAGGGTTTCTTGTGCGCCAAGACTTGCAATATCTATATAAACCCTCTATATTTCGGATTTTTAAGGGAAGAGACACCAGGCACACGACCTCCTAGGGTATTTTAGCTTATAATAACAATAATCCCACATCCCATAATGAGATTTGAAGACGTAGATCAAGGATCGAAGAACAACGCGTCCAAAACATCGAATTCGCGTTCGGGATTCAATCTTCGCCCAAGATCGACGTGCAACTCCGGAATAGCTGGAGCTCTTTACTGCTTTCATTAGTTCCAATAAGTTCTCTAAACTCTTAGTTAGTTACGTAGTTAATTTTCTAGTTAATTACTTGATTTATTTCTTAGTTGATGCTAGAACTAGTTTAATTAGTTTAATCATTTTTATGCTTGATATTGGATATTGGATTCCTTTAGTTTATTTATGCAATTGATTTATGCTCAATTATTCGTTCTTAGATTCGTATGATGCGATTGTTTGATGGTATTTATTATATTTATGCTTTAGATTCGTTGCTTTAAATTCTTAGTTCTTAAGTTCAAGTAGTTTAAATTATTGCTCGTAGTTGATAATCTAGTTGGAGTAATTAGTTTAATTAGCCTTAGTTTAATTATTGCTTTAGTTATAATGATCAACTCAATTTATTTTAAAACCCCAATTGTACATGTATTTTATTCTAGATCGTAATTTGAGAAAAACATCGAAAAGACCGAATAGTTGTTTCCTCGAGAGATACGACTCGAGTCAAAGTCATCACCCTACAAGTTCCTCGTACTCTTGCGAGCAAACTTAAGTGTTTTAAATTAATTTATTAAAAAGGGGTGCACAAAAGTTTGAGTCAACTTGGTAAAAAAAGAATATAAAATATCGTTTATTCCAACAACTCTACGTTGTTGTTGTAAGATATCTTCTGCAAGAAGATGCCAAGTCTTTTCCTATACATATTCAGGTCTTGAAATGCTAACCGATAGTAACAAAGAAGCAAAGAGCTTCCTGAGGAACGATGGTAATGCCCAATAACTTTCCTCAACAATACCATCAACGTATTCTCTATCATCATCCAATAGTCTCAGAGAATAACATGCATCTTTGAAAGTAGGATATAATATATTACGAATGGTTCATATATCTTCGTGAGAAACTGCTCCTCGAGAATGGTGCAACATTATTGATAAATAGTATGGCTCTCCAACCCCTGGTGGAATGTTATCTAACCTACTAATTTTAAATCCCCGTTGTCTGATGGTCCAAACACGGTCTGTGCCATTCCAAACAAATTTTGTAGGAAATTCTATATATGACAAACATTGGCCTCAGGATACTTCTTATTGCACTCCATTCAAGCAAGAAACATTGACTCCCTTCCATCTTCTTGAACAATAATTTTATCAATACTATCATCATCGTTATAGAAGACTGGCTGTTCATTTAGAATATGGAAGCTCAGTTGTTGTACGAATGGATTCCTATAATGGATATCCAATCCAAAGAGACACCAAACAGCCTTGCATTGAGATATATATATCTACAGTTGTAATAGTTTTTAGTCTCATCAACAACTTGTTCCTTTGAAACCTCTCTGTTTGCCTCTTTAATTATAAACAAGGTCACTCGATTGTGTCCCTTATTTATATACTTGAGCAGGTATTTGATAGATCGGAACTGATTGCACCATTTTACATTAATGTGAGCTTGATACCTCAACAACAGCTTTGGACTGCAAGGAATAATAAATATGTTGTCTAAAGTGATACCATTATTGACCACTGAACTCCCTGTATCTCTTCTCTTATACACTATGTATCCAACATCATCAACAATAGTTATATCAACGTAGGGCTTAGGAAATCCCTTAGTACATTTTTCTTTTTTAACGCATGATTTCTCCATTTTAGAGCTGCAGGGTCCATGCATCATGTGTTGAGTGACCAATTGATATACATGTGGATTTACTTCTTTATTTGGTATCTCCGCAGATATTATTTCATTGACATTTTACTTTCACGATCAAGGAAAATAAGAATATGAGCATGAGGTAAACCTCTCTTGAAATTCCACTGTGTAGATAACTGCATCCGAGTAATTTCTCATTTAAATTACAAATGTTGAAAATTAACGCAATAAAAGTATATAATCTTGAAGCGCATTTTCTATTTTAGTTTTTTTTTAAATAAATAACTAGGGTTACAGCTATTTAACAATAATACATTTAGCTGAAGATGCAAAAAAAATATTTTGATAGATATTTGTTACCTGCTCGAGTCTTGCCAAATAATTCCAACTTTCTTATGTCCTTGATGATTTGATCCAGCTTGATCTTGAAGATACGACATATGATATCTAGCATGTCTTTGGATCTTAGGCCTCTACCATTTAGTTATCTTGTTATTTCTAGCTACTTAGTGTTGCAAGTGATCGTTATAAACAAATCAGGATATCCAAACCACTTGAAAATAGTCATGGGATCTCGGTTATTTTGAATCATACCTAGATCCATCAGTGAATGACGTTGGCATCACTATTCTCTGACCATTAGAAGTTGCATCTGTTTGACCTCTAGAAACAACATCTTTAAGATTTTTATATTTATCAAACATTATCAAAACTTGATTAAATCTAATAAACTTTATCCTTTCACCCTCTACCATTTTGTAGCCATCAAATAAGAATTGTTGGAAAAGCCTTCTCACACGGTCGTCTTGAATCCTAAAAGCAAAAAATTCTCGCATGGTGAGTTTGTCCCTTACGGTTGCTGTAGTGGCTGTTGATATATCGCTATGTTTAATTCCTAGTCGGAATCCATATTCACCATAAGGAAATAACAATGGATACTGAAATGAAAGATATGAAGGATGTAACTCGCTTATCCTTTGTAAAGAACCAGACGACTCTATATAATTATATCCCTATTATCAAAAGCATCGTCAAAATCACCAAGAATGGGAACAGTAACTTCAGAAGCCGTAGAAAGATTGGAGGTTCTGCCATCAGTTTCTCTACCACCAATAAGCTTCAATTTAAGATCGGACTGATCGCCTAAGTATTCCATATTCTCTAACACTTCAGAATGATTGAACCAAAGGATTGCTCACATCAAGCATGGATTTGATATGTTCAATGATTGTCGGATCAAATGAGTTTGTTCTTGATTCTGAACTACTGTGAAAATTATCAATATAGGTATATTAAAAGATAGTTTTAAATATATAGCTCAAATTAAATGCATGAGAGATGAAAAGAGTGTTTAATACCCCATAACAGTGATTCTATTCTGATATTCATGATCAGTGTCATATATATACAACTGAGAGAATATAGGGGAGTCTCCAGATGTTGGTAACAAACTTCTAAGGCGGTCATAGTTTCCCTCCTTCAATTTGAAAATATACGACCCTTGTCCCTTGTTGATTGACGTGTCAATCTTTCCCCCCAATGAAGTGAAACTAAACATGTTATTGTATCCACGTATATTGTCAATGAATTTGTTGCTCCTAAGATCATGGACGAATAGAAAGTTTCCAAGAGTTAGAGGAGGTTCAGACAGGAATGGTAACCCAATCTTTCCATTAGAGCAACACCTAGAGAATGTTGGACACAATGGTTTTGTAGTCTTTTCTTTGCGTTCATCGTACCACATTATTGACAAAATTTACAGCTATAAGTTGGGTCACCATCGTCAACATACCTATAACAAAATAATAACTATAAATGGTTCATTATATAAAAATATTATAAAAAATGCAAGGGATATATATGTTGAACATGAACCTGTAGAGTCGGTGGGTTTATTGTATACATATCTCCATTCTCGAGGTCTGGTAGATGTGTTTCGTATAGGCTGTGCAACTGATAAATTATATACAAACAATAAAATATATATAAAAAGAATTTAAATTTTTTAAACTACCTATCTATCTATGTATCTCTCTCTCTCTCTCTCTCTATATATATATATATATATATAATATATATATATATACACATACACACACACACACACACACACACACACAAATATATATATACATATATATATATAGGGGTGGATTCCAATGAGAACCCTCCCTTAATTTCGAACCAGCGAATCAGTGCTTTTATTATATATCAGTGGTGCGAACAAGAGGACCAACAAGAGGATTGCCACACCCCTAATCCCTCCATCCTCAGCTGTCCGCCGGTGCCAAGAAATTCACCGCCATCGCAGCGGTGCAATTCTTCGATATCGTCGCTAGAGATGAAGTCAAAACATTTTTTCAGAATGGCTGAGAAAAGCATCAATGCCGGCGCCAAAAGAAGATGCGTAATTTGAAGTAATTAATTAATTAATCTCACACGGGTTCGTCTTGTTAATTGGTGGATTTTTATTTTTATTATTATTATTTATATATATCTGGTTTGGGCTTGGAAAATTATCAGGCTTAGCTATCATATATATGAATTATGTATGTAGATTTACAATTTTCTTTTCTCATTTTCTTTTTAAGAAAAAGATTGATATATATGCCTTTAATTAGCTAATTAAACTCTCGAAAGTTACAATCTTTGTATCCTCAGAGTTTGATTCCTAATATAAAGGCATATATATCAATCTCGAAAGTTACAATCTTTGTATCCTCAGAGTTTGATTCCTAATATAAAGTGAAATTATGATCTGAATTATATAGTTGAGATCGAAAAACGGAAATTGGTAAATCGAGTTTCAGTGGCTGTCGAACATTGACCCACTAGAGACGATTACGAAACTCAAGCTTTAGAGGCGACGATATTGAATGGGAATCCCATCACGTCACACGCACGCAAAAGAACATCCGCAAAAAACCTTGAGCTTCAGGCGGGTCTTGATTTCTGATTGGATTCGGTGGTTTGAGGTTGCCCATGTCTCGGTTTGGGCTTACGACAGAAAAGGTGGTGTTGATTCGATGCCTTTTTGAGCTCCAAAAGGGGTTCTGAATAGGTTTGTTCATTTCTCCATTGTGTTTTGTTTATTGTTGATGTGTGGCTTATAATATTTGTAAGTTATAACATTCGAGGATATTTTTTGTCGATGTTTTAATAATTAGGGTTGTTCGAGGTTATTTAGAGTTTTGACTCTAGAAACTATGCAACTTTTATAGATTGGATTGCTAAAACTGTTGTCGTGATGAACAAATTAATTTTAATTTTTTTAGCAGTTTATTTAGTACGTGGCCTAAATTCCAATATAACTACATCTCCATATAATTTTTGTCAAACATAGAAACTTTTTGAGAGAACCATTATCAAAATTGTTCTGTGTTGTTTACAATTCACGGTGTATCTTAACAAGATTCCTGTTTGTTAATGTATAACTGCTCTTTTTAATATTTCATGATATTGAATTGCTTTTGGAATTCTTAATATCTTATATCATCATTTTCTTTATGATGTGGAAGCATATGTTTTGCTTAATCATCCATCGGACATTGTACGTGTAGTTACCGGAGAAAGGTGCAATGAAGTTGAGAGCCTGGTGTTCGATCTTTTTGATAATCTTGGTGCCAAGGGTGTTTGTTATAACTTGTTTTGTATTAATTAATTTGATAAATTTTAACACCCGAAGTTCCCCTTTTTTTCCATTATTCTTTTAAGTGCAAGATTAGTGTTTTGAGGAAAAGGAACTGAAGCAAACACTTAATCTGGACGGTTGAACCGGACAAAGAGAGGAAGGACAGAAGCGTGGAGGAGATGGATGAAGATGTGGATTTGTATAGGAAACTTTTGTCTTAGAAATTGGGATTGATTGAGATTCGTATATGAAACTTTTGTCGTAGAAATTCGGATTGATGAGATTGCGTGCCATTATCTCTTGTTTGAATTTCTTGGTCACCCTGGATTATATGTAGGATTATTTGTGATTAGAAGCCATTTCTATGTGTCTGCCACTATTTTGTTGGTCTTAACCAGACTCGATGTTTACACTTCTTGATTTCGGATCAGGAAACTCCATATTATCCGTCAATTTCAACAACCATTTTATGCCAAAAAGAAAAATTACATTAAACCTCGGGTCTTAACGAGACTCGATTTTTTAAATGTTTTTTTTAAGGCGACGGTAAATAATCCACTTGATCAAGATTAAATAGAATGCGAAATGAACTCTACCGAATACCTATCAACATCATTTAATATACATGTCACGTGTCAAAATAAGGTTTTCTCTAACTCAATCATATTCACAAACGGATCAACCCTTTCTTTCATTCGTGTTTCCACCAACCTTTTTCTCTCTAAACCCCTAATAATAAGAAAATCGCAATTAAGCCCCTCCTTCGATTTAAGCAACTTTTCGGACAGCATGCCTCTGTCTCAACCCTACATCGGCACCTTCTGGATTATTCTAATCCGCATCACCATCATTCACAACAACAACTTGGTTCTTAAATGATGCACCAGAATTATTATTATTACTACTACTACTACTACTACTACTACTACTATTATTATTATTATTATTATTATTATTATTATTATTATTATTATTATTATTATTATTATTATTATTATTATTATTATTATTATTTTTATTACTATTAATCTGTCTCTCTAAATTCTCGCCAAGATTATGGTGCCTACGGCCAATCAAGTATTGTTCATCACGTATGGATAGCACTGGATTTGTAGAAGAGGACAAAATCCATGCCAGATTATATAGTATAACGCGCCCTATAGAGAATGGCACAAAGATTACAACTCCAAGGAAAATCATATTGCTGGCAAGAACTGTGAATGCATGTGAATGCATTTTCAACCAGATGAAACACAGTCCCCTGCATGCCAACAAGTTCATCAAAGGGTACATCTTCTGCACCATCAACATCATCCAAACCATCAAACATATGTTCAACTCGGGCCTCAAGGCGAGCTGCCTGCAGCTCCCAACGAGCTGCAACATTCTCAGCATTTTTCGTCGGATTATCTGACCAGCACCAGCAATTCCTTGTGCTCCACCAGCATCTTCACCATTACCATCAACAACAATATTTCTATTGGCCTGATCTACTTGTCTTCTTACATTACGAGCTCCATTTCTATCTGCTTCATCTTCTCCTTCAGCATCTTGTCCACCAAGCTCACGCAAATGTCTAAATTAATCTCTCAGGGAAGTTACCCCAAGAAAAATAATACAATGTTAGCAGAGAGCAGAAATCCATGCAGACAGTCGTTAATAATAACCGTTGTAGACAGGTGACTTAAAAATAGTCTTTGAGCTTCTCCAAAACTTCTAACAAATGCAAGTCGCCAAATCCAAAATATAATAAACGGAATAATGAGAAGCCAAACTAAGAGTACAAAACCGAGGCGTAAAAAGAACTGCAGAACATGGCAGGCTTTCATAGCTATCCCAACAATAAACTCCTTAAAATGAAGCCTTGCAGGGGCATTATCAGCATAAACCGGAGAAAATGAAAACGTATGTTTGCAGTCCTCGCAATGGTGAGCGTTGTTGTGATTGAGCCACTGCAGAAGGCAATCCTGATGAACGAACTTGATGTCTATTTTCCAAAATTTACGAACCATATAATATAACTTCTAAAGTAATTCGATCTCCTAAATCTTGTATTTATTTATCACCAATAACAAAATCCATGCATATCAAAAACACATCTCCTAAATCTTGTATTTATTTTTCATGAATAACAAGATCAATGCATATCAAAAAGAAAGAAAAGCAAATAGCAAGCATCAACATGGTTCACTAGTTTCTGGTTCACATTAAAAGGAGAAAAAAAGAAAAAAAAAAGAAAATCAAATAATAGAGAAAAAAGAGAAACAAATTTCATTATCTAATATAAAATATAAAATCAAATTTCATTAATCACATAACATAATATGTTATTGATCAAATTTATTACAATCACTTGTGGTTCACAATAAAAAGTTGCAAATAATTAAATAACAGAGAAAAAATAAAAGTTAAAAAAATGTTAAATCGCAGTCTGGGCTTAAGGATCAGAGATAATTATCACAGGCTTATTTTTGCGATTTTCTTCAATCTCTTCAATAATATCCACAAAAATATCATACAACTCCAACAAAGGGCTTCTTAGAGGAGGATTGACCTCATGCTTTCACTTCCAAACGTACGAACTTCTCTTTTGACAATCTCCTTAAAATCTCACCTAAGAGATTTAAGCTTCTCTCTTGTTGAGAAGTACAAAGCTTGCACCGAGGACGGCGAGGGAGGATGCATCCAACCATCAACGCACTTTCGTGGTGGTGTTTGAGACATTTTTTTTAAGAAATCCGAGCCTAACAAATAGAGAAAGAAGTATGACAAAAACAATGTTTTTGTGGTGTATTCGGACACAACTCTGATCCATTTATAAAGCTTTGTAGAGCTACTTTTTTCTTTCATTATTTTCATATTTTCATAAATAAGGAATGATGTGTATATATCTATGGTTAGTGAGATTATTTCATATGAGATTTCATGCAGTCTTTGCCCTTGCCATGAGATAAGTACATATATTATTGGTAAGATCATCTCAAGATTATCAATCAATAATTCCTTCTAAATTTATTCTCCTTTTCCCTTTTTTTTAGTGACTTAATAGTATTATTAATGAGAAAAATCACCTAATTTCCTGTTATATTCAATATTTAAAATTAATTAACTAATTTTTTAACCAATTAATAATCAGTTATTCTCCACAATTCACATTTACCATTGTAGAAGTTTATTTAATTATTTTTATTGCCATGGCATTGACAATCCATAATATACGATTGAGCATGACATAATAATTCGTAATTCAAATTTTAATCAGGAATAAAATGGACCAAAATTATTAATATCGTTGCATCAATCAAATTCAAAAAATTATTCGTGAATAAATCGAATTCAATACGTTAAACATTATAGACTTCAAAATAGATAACTATCTTTCACTCACGTGTTAATAATAATAATAATAATAATAATAATAATAATAATAATAATAATAATAATAATAATAATAATAATAATAATAATAATAATAATATAATAATAACAAACACTACTATTAATAAATATGATAATAATGATGATAATAAGTTTATTAAAATAATAATTACTATTATTAATAAATATGATAATAATAAGATTCATCTATAGTTAGGGTTGTACATGAAGCGAATCGATCTGAATATATGCATATTCGATTCGTATTCGAAAGATCGTTGAGCATTCGTATTCGTTTAATATACGGATGTGAATATTCATTCGGATTCGAAAGACGTATTCAAATTATAGCTTGAGTTTTTTTTTTAAAAATTAAAAATATCTAAAATAAAATATACCCATTATATAGCGTTACCAGATTGAATGGTTTCTATCTCCCTCTCCAAATCGCCACCTCCACCATTTCAATTCATCATTTTTGAGAAACGGTGCAGAGACGAATTGACAAAATTCATATGTGTGTGTGTGTGTGTGTGTGTGTGTGTGTATATATATATATATATTATATATATATAGTATAATAATATATTATATCCCGTAGTAGGTAAACTTGACGTGCGATGTATTGGTGACAGGGGATTCATAGGCACGCCTTGGTGGAGAGGCTACTGAGACTTGGCAATTGGACCATCCGTGTCGTCGATGCCGCTAAATATTCCGAACTCGAACCCTCCGAGTCGATTCTCGCCGATGGCTTTATCCTCCGTTATTCTGGAAATTACAAATACCTTCCATTGACATTTGTTGCTATTTTGAAAAATGGCTTTCCTCGAGAAGGGGTTATTCTTTAAGTTATTTAAGTTTAAGGGGTGTTACTTATAATTTTAAAAGATAATTGGAGCCCGTAGTAGGTAAACTTGACGTGCGATGTATTGGTGACAGGGGATTCATAGGCACGCCTTGGTGGAGAGGCTACTGAGACTTGGCAATTGGACCATCCGTGTCGTCGATGCCGCTAAATATCCGAACTCGAACCCTCCGAGTCGATTCTCGCCGATGGCTTTATCCTCCGTTATTCTGGAAATTACAAATACCTTCCATTGACATTTGTTGCTATTTTGAAAAATGGCTTTCCTCGAGAAGGGGTTATTCTTTAAGTTATTTAAGTTTAAGGGGTGTTACTTATAATTTAAAAGATAATTGGAG
>BMAC01000352.1:228299-251432 GCA_014905375.1 Phtheirospermum japonicum | reverse complement strand
TATATATAAAGTTTTGGATGTATGAGGCAATTGTTTGGTTCCCTCCAAAACTTCTTTCTTTCCCCACTTTTCAACACGGGTTAAAATTGCATGCGTGTGATTTCTGTGAATTAATTGTTGACTGTTTTTAAAAAAAAAATTAACACGGGTTAAAATTGCATGCGTGTGATTCTGTGGATTAATTGTTGACTTTTCAACTGTTTCTTTTAAAGAAAATTAAATACCACAGCCACAATTGTTGACTTTTCAACACGGGTTACAATTGCATGTGTGTGATAATGTTGAAGGTTTGATTATTTATAAAATAATTGCATGCGTGTGATTTCTGTAGACAGAGTTTGATATCCCATTTCTCTAGATAGATGGTCGGTATTAATTGAGTATTTTTTTCAACAAAGACATATGAACTGTGGTAGATGGTTGATATTAATTGATTTTTTTTTATTGTTCGTACTGTTCTTAATTTGAAATGTATTCAACAAAAATTCGTATTTTTTTTTAATTTGAAATGTATTCAACAAAGATTTATGAACTGCACATATTTATATGGTTCATGATATGATATTAGAGTTAGAAAAATATGGTTCATTGTTTTTGTAAAATATTCTTAATAAGTGTGTTTAAATATAAAATATGGTTCATTTTTATATTTTTTTAGAATATTTTTAATAAGTGTGTTTAAATCTAAAATATAGTTATTTTTTTATTTATAAGTGTGTAGAATCAAATCATCAATTTCATCTCTCTGGTTTGAACTCTCATAATAATTAGAATAAAAAAAAATTGAGTTATTATTTTGATTTGCACTACTATAAGCCATGGATATGTTGGTACTTAAAGTTTTTTTTTTTTTTATATAGATATCTCAAACAATAATTTGTGCTTTAAAGAGGAAGATGAAGGGTTTGGTATGTATATGAAAAGACGAAAAACATTCATGAGGAGGAGATAAAAAAAACATACCTTTCTTAATAAAATGTGATTAAAGCTAAAACGACATATAAAGATGAAGGATTTGGTATGTATCTGAAAGGCCGAAAAAGATAGATTCATGATGTGAGTGGAGATAGAAAAACATACATTTCTTAATAAAATGTGTTTAAAGCTAAAACGACATATAAATAGAATGGGGGACTGGGGGAGTAATTAGTATTATCTCATTAGTTTTAAAGCATCTATATTTCCATCATAAATAATTTAATCTAATTTTAGTTTACCAACTTTATTCTTTATTAAACTATTTATTTCATTTATTTTTAATTCATTGTTTGTACTAGTGTTATTTAAGTTTTCTTGAACAACGTTATTTGTCATTGGGACCTTTAAATTAGTGTTATTTGAGTTGTACCAAATAACTAATGACTACATAATTTTTCGCTAGACACGACATGGAGCTTTCTTCAAATATGAGATTGTATGTAATTTTTGTTGTATGTAGATTTTGGTATCTGAGATTTTAAGGCTTGCAATTGTAAATGCTATTTATTTTCGATTGATGCAAATGGTGTTTTGGTACTTTACACAAGACTTATTTCTGGCTATTGAATATATGAAGGTAATTGAAAATTCTACATTTCATTTGTTTCAGTAAGGTTGAATGTGGCTTCTGTTGTTTAAAAAAAAGTATAAAAGGTTTTTTAAATTTTCTCTCTGGTTGCATAAAAAGATATTTTAAAAGGGAATAGTGTGAGTATAAATGTCAAAACTATCTCACTTGGAATATATCTTAATTTTAGTTACTAAATGAGAGATTGTTTAATTATTATTTTTCTTTCAAAATTGTATGGATACATTTGTTATCTATAGGTTTATAAAAAAGTGAATCTTGATCATTAATTAGTATCATTATCATTATTAAATTGACATTTATTATTATCATTATCACTATTATTATTATTATTTATTTATTATTTAAATTGCATTGCACTTAAATTGTACTTTATTCTTTTGTCTTTCTCAAGGGACACATTTTCATTTATTTTAAGTATTGCCCAAAATTTTACTATATTTTCTTTCATGTCAATAATTTTTTTAGTAGGTGACACCTAAAGAAGTATATTTCATGTTTTTTAATAATCGATATACTATATTGTATGTGTAAAGTTCATAGACACATTTTTTTTAGCCTCCACATTTTATTTTATGTATAATTGATTGATTATACATATGTGTATGTGTATGTGTATGTGTGTATATACATACATACACCACACATATCAATAAGTCATATATGTATATCTTAATTCTTTATATTATTTTACTGACCTTAACTTATGTTGCGGTATAAAACCTTATAGGTCCACATAAAACAAATAAAAATAAAAATGTAATTATTGAGCGAAAGACAAGAGCAAAGATCAGGCCTTCTTGAACATCGCATTTACCCGAAGAGTTCCATGTTCAATCATGACCAACTATATATTATTGTTTCCCGTGTCAACAATCAAAAGGATTTGAAGATATTAGTGTGCGGTGACGACGACACGGAAGAATTATAAATCTCCGAAATAATAGAAACAAAACAGCACATGTGTACAAATATGTATTACTAATATATAGTTTTAACGCTCATTTATAGTGTTGATTCAATTTATATATGTTATAATTATTTAGTTCTAATTCTATCAAAACATTGTATTTCTATTTTATAACTTTATGTCCCGTACATCGCATGGGTTTAAAAAAAACTAGTAAAATTTGGAAAACAAAAAATACAATGTTATCTTTATTATAGAAACCAAGAACTCTTAAACACTTTAAACCAACCACTTCTAAACACTGTGCACTCGCATTTGCAGAAAAGTTCGTACAACTTTTGTGCTTGTTCAATCGAAGTATTTCGATCAGCCACCTTGGGAGGTAAACCATCCACTACCTTTGCGGCATCCTCATCAGTAATTCCAGTGAAAACGTATATAGGCACCTACTTCAAAAATTTATGTATTACAAACATCAATTAATAAAACAAATTACATCCAAAAGAAACATTTCTACAACACAGATGTATCTCAGAATAATGGAAGAGAATCTAAAAAAAGATAGATCATTGACAGTATAGTTTTTATCACATAAATTAATCCATATATTTGTACGAACATCAATTAATAAAATAAATTACATCCAAAAGAAACATCTCTACAACACATATGTATCTCAGAATAATGGAAGGGAATCTAAACTTTATCTTAGGAAAAAAAAAATGAAGCAAATTTATACATGTGAAATATTCCAAACAAATCTGTATGTAGTTGTTTAAGATAATAACTAATTATTCATCTCCGAATTGGCAGGATATAAGAACAATTGCAATATCAGAGAAGATATTAAGAAAAAGATTAATCAGATCTAGTATTCCTAAAAATTGATTTAATTGATACATAAAAATAAATTACAAAATCAGTAATCTACGAATTAATAGATCCATAACAATCGATTCCGTTTTAAAGATTATTAAGCAATACATAAATAATTGAAAAACTTTAATTAATAAAAAGAAAAGTGAAGCAAATCTACACATGTGAAATATTCCAAACAAATCTGTATGTAATTGCTTAAGATAATAACTAATTATTCACCTCCGAATTGGTAGGATATAAGAACAACTGCAATCAAAGAAGAAATTAAGAAAAAGATTAATCAGATCCAATATTCCTAAAAACTGATTTAATTGATACATAGAAATCAATTACAAAATCAGTAATCTACGAATTAACAGATCCATAAAAATCGATTTCGTTTTTAAGATTATTAAGCAATAAAGAAATAATTGAAAAACTTTGATTAATAAAAAGCAGATCGAAGAACCCATATGGATAGAAATGCATAGATTCATACCGAATATGGAGGCTAATTAAAATAGAGCATAAGAACAAATGACAGCAACTACAAAAAAAAAAAAAAAAAAATCCATGCGAGAGAGGGGCGAGAAGGAGAGGGGGCAAAAGAACACATATGGATAGAAATGTGCAGATTCATACCAAATGTGGAGAATAATTCATACCGAACATAGAGCATAAGAACAAATGACAGTGACTACAAAAAAATAATCCTGCAAGAGAAGGGAGAGAGGGCAAAACCTTAGGTTTGGTCTATAAATGAAAAAAATAGGAAAAAGTTATTATTTATAATAGGTTAAAAATCTCAAAAAGGTAGCATTTTAACATAAACCATCAGAAGCTGACAACTCAGCATCCAAATCTACCAAGTGATGACACATGTCATCTGAAACAATGTCGAGTTGACACATAAGTTAGAATCATTAATTGTATTACCACATAAATTGTTTTCATTAATTTCAATTTATATGACATGATTTTATGTCATGAAGAGTGAGAATCATTAACGTTGTTATCTTTTTTCTCAATTAGCTATTACGAATCATTTAGTTAATTATTAAGAACTCAATATGGTAATACATTTATTGATAAATATATCTTACACAACAAATTAGCACTCACATAGTCAAAATATCTGAGCATGCTACAAATTTAAAACCATAAAAAAGGAGAGAAACTGAAGGGGTCATTCAAATTAATTAAGGTGAGGGAGAAATATGAATAGAAGAGGAAAAAAAACCAAAAAAATATTTATTTACCACAATATTTTCCAAATATCTCAGTATTAATTAATATTTTCATGCTATTTCTCACTTACCATATTTATTACAATTACCCATTGTATTTAACTTCATGACAAAAAAAAAGTCTAGTTATTAAAAAACATATGAAAAATGGAAACAAAAATAAGAGGCATTTATTAGACTAAGGGGTTAATTACCAAAATTACCCCTGGGATTTTAAAAAAATCTATTATCTTACAAAATTATAATTACCCCAAACAACAGTTTATGAACTCAAAAGTATAGATAGACCTCAAATGTATGTATTTATTGTTAGGTAATTACATATATAGTGGTATTTTTAACTTTATTAGATAAGTGGGTTTTTTTGTAATTAATATAAACTTCAGGGTAATTTTTGTAATTAGACTAAATCTTAATTTAAGGACATGATCTATAACCAAACCATATAATATGCATAGATCATATATTGTAGTATAATTCAAATAAGCTATTGAAAAAATTTAATCTCATCCCAAATAATGTGATATTTTTCATTGAAAGAAAATAAAGGTTCTCTTGACAATGTCCAGAGTTATCCCAGGCCTGAAACCATGCGACGTGGCCCTTCTAAGCACGGGAATCTAAAAACTTTTCTTCTTTCTTGTAATGTACTCGATCTTATTCGGCACAGACAGGCATAATAAACAAGTCTTTATCATTTGTCAAATTCACCGAAAGAAAGTTAAGAAATAGATAACGCGCATTAAGTTACATTTGTTGTCAGATTCTACTTCTGACTGCTACATTAAATCGTATTTGAAAACCAAGATAAGTATCTATACAATCAGAGTTTATCAACGTAATCTTTGCACGTCCTATTCCTCGCTCTCCCCCTTTTGCCTCAATTTCTTAATATTCAAAAGCACATGCACAACTAAAAATAATAACCTAAAACCTCAACATTATAAATATATATATACACGATAATATTCCCATTAATCATACGATCATCATAGATCAACATATATCATAGATCGAAAACTATATAAATTATATATATACTCAAATCATAAATTGTAAAAGTAAAAGAAGAAAAGAGAGGCGGAGAAAGATTAGGGTTCTCATTAATATAAGACCCCTTTATATAGGTACCAATTACACAGCTCCATAATTACATAAGACTAATGAATACCAAAATCACCCTCATCAATAACTTGTTGATAAAGACACACTCAATGTGTATTTCCTTTAACACTCCCCCTTATGACAAGTCAAAAAGTAAAATGGTGCATGAGTAGTTGCCTCATTAAAAACCTTTGCCAAGTAATAAAACCCAATGAGAAAAATAAAACTTGGCCAAAGGGAAAAAGAGTACAATGCACCTAATAATAACACATCTCCCCCTGATACGTACATCTATCAAGAGAGATCAGAAAGTCTTCGCATACTTATACTCTTAACATGTTTCTCAAAAATGGCTTGAGGCAGTGATTTGGTAAACATATCAGTCCCTTGAATATGTGTGATGATAGACCTTAGCCATACATACTCACATAAATACGAACTGCCTCATGTAGAGCAATGATCTCTAAATGATTCGTAGAGGTAGCTACAAGAGCTTGTTTGGTTGATATCCAGGATATCGTTGTGTTCCCCATGATAAATACATAACCAGTTTGAGAACGTCCTTTATGTGGGTCTGAGAGATACCCAGCATCAGCAAAGCTAACTAAAGTATTATTAGGTGTTTCAGTGTAGGGGTGACACTCTCGACTTTGACATTTTCTTTAGGGCAAATTCATTTGTGGCCCCTCTTGTCTTTCTATAATGGAAGAACAACCCATGTCAACAATTCCTTTCAGATATTGAAATATTTTCTTGATACCATTCCAATGACGCCGCATTGGTCCTGAGCTAAATCTTGCTAACAAGTTCACTGAGAATGAAATGTCTGGTCGTGTGTATTGAGCTAAGTATAAGAATGTGCCTATTGCACTTAGATAGGGAATCTTAGCTCCCAATAGCTCTTCATCATCTTCATTTGGACGAAATGGATCTTTCTTTACATCCAATTTCTGACCAATCATGGGAGTGCTAACAGGGTGCGCTTTATCCATATTAAATCGCTTAATCATCTTTTGGATATATGCATACTGGTGGGTTAGTATTCCACAAGCTCAGTGTTCTAATTCGATGCCTAGACAAAATCGAGTTTTCTAAGATCTTTCATCTCAAATTCGGATTTCAAATAGCTAGAGGATTCTCTTATTTCATCAAGAGTACCTATTATGTTCATATCATCGACATACACAACTACAATTGTAAATTCGGAACTTATTTTCTTTATAAAAATACAGGGGCATAGTTCATCATTCTTATATCCTTTCCCAATCAAGTAGTCACTTAAACGGGTATACCACATCCGTACGGATTGTTTTAATCCATAAAGTGAGCGCTTCAATATAATCGCAAACGCACTCCATGGTTTAGAGTCACTTGACTTGGGTAATTGAAGATCTTCAGGCACTTTCATATATATCTCTGAATCAAGATCCCCACTACTACAAAAAATGCCATCGGAACAGGGTTATTGGCATCGGTTGTAGTCAACAATCGATGCCTATTATCGCGCGGTTTTTTTTTTATAATTAATAAAAGTTACAGGCGTCAGTTCTAAATCAGAAACCGATGCCTATAGTCACGCGGGTATTTTTTGTAATAAATAAAAGTTATATGCATCGGTTGTATAACGACAACAGATACCTATATATTAATAGCATCGGTTGTTAGCCAACAACAGATGCGTATAATAATAAGATAACCGAAAAGTTTCATTAAAATAAATAGACATCGGTCTTGGTCAAACAACCGATGTCTATATAATCTTGGGAAAATCAATATGCATCGGTTGTTGGACATCAACCGATGCCTATAATAGAGAAAAATTCAAAAAATATATAAGCATCGGTTCATGTAGAGCAACCAATGTCTATATCTAAATACGAACATCGGTTCTGGTTAGAACCGATGCCTATTCAAATTTAATTACGCTCCATTCGTGGGAAAAAGGTGATCAAAAGTGGCTGAGTAAAAATTTCAAAACATGAAGCATCGGTTTTTATGACATTTACCGATGCACATAATAATAAAAATATCCAAGAATTCTGTAAAATAAATAGCATCGGTTATTGTAGAACAACCGATGCCTGGAACCAAATGAGAGCATCTGTTCTGCTGAAAAACCGATGCCTATTCAAATTTAATTACGCGCGCGCCACCACGGGAAAAAAGTGAATAAAAATCGGCCAAAAAATTTCAAAACATTAAGCATCTATTTTTTTACTGAACCCGATGCATATATAAATTAAAGTCTAGTATGATAATAACAGCATCAGTTTATTTTCAAAACCGATGCTAATTATTTTGGCCTAATACAATATGCATCGGTCGCTCTGTTAACAACCGATGCATATTGTGAAATGTTGTCTTCTCTAAAATGCCAGCATTTTCAAAATTAGTAGAAAAACTCATAATCCTGAATTGAATCTTCACATTTATAATATATGAACAAAAATTCAAAACTCCACCCAAATATCTTTCATCTTTGTTATTGAATTTGCAGTTGAAATTTCTGAAATAACCGAAAACCTACCAGCTTATTTTTCCCTCTTTGTGCACCGTCTCTTTGCAAATTGATCTAATCAAGGTATGCATTTATTTTTTTCATTTATTTTTTTACATGTAGTTTATCTGCATTTAATCTGAAAAGGCGTGAAGTAGCATTAATATTTATTTAACCTAGAATTCCAAGCGGTTGTGTTGTTCCTGGAAATTGAAAAGGCATTGAGAATTCAAAGAGGTGCATTGAGCTTGTTTGTATAAATACCCCTATTTGTGGAAAATATTAATCTTCACAACACCTTTCTGGTAATTGAAATTTAAAGCTCCATATCAAAAAAATAATGGCTGACAACACGATTTCGGGACCGCTTCGCAAACTAATGAAAACTCAGGAAAAACAAATTGTCCTGCTGATGAAGCAAATGCAGGAACAATGTTCCGCAGACATGCGGAACGTAGCCGACAAGTTAGAAGAAATCACCAACATTCTGAGCAGTATAAATGCTCATTGGGGTGAGGTGGTTCTCTCCATCTCCAAACTCGAATCTATTCTCATCACCAAGCTTGGTGCAATGGTTTGATGGTGATGATGTTGGTTGTGCTCAGGCAGGAACGAAGAGGAAGGCTGCCGACGCTTGATTTTTCTTCATGCATTTGTAATTTTTATTTTTTGCATTTGTAACTTTTTTGACTTTTGGTAATTGGAATAAAAATCATTATATTAAATTATTGTGTGCTTTTTTTTAACTGTGCTACTTAATAGTAAGGAATAAATAAAGTTTAGGTTTGTTTTGAACTTTAAGGACTACAAACAAGTTCAGCTGACTCATACATGTACATGTGAATCACCTAATAAAACATCGTGTAAAACAAAATGTACGTAGCCTAATAATAAAGTAATATAATTATCATAAAATTTCTGATACACATAAATATGGAGTGTTCAACTAAAAATAGTACATCCTAAGGCATTTCACTATGCATATATTTACAAAGTTCACTCATTGATGGCCATATCTGAATTTGTCAATGGGACCTGCTGAACAATGCAGGTCCTGATATAATGCAAATAATTCTTACAAAATAATTTGAAACAGTACATGACTTGTTGGAAGAACACTTGTCTTTCGATATTCGACTTTGGTTTGCTTAACATAATAATAAAAATAATAATTATAATTAGTTGAATTTTTTATCTCAATGTTAATTATAATATAATATGAATTCTAACACTATATATATTTTGTCAAGAAAATAGAATAACAACAACAAAAAAAAGTAATTAATAAGAAAAATAAATTATGAACAGAGATACATGCATTTATATTTTCTGGTAAATTAATTTTCTGTTTCTTTGTTAGTTTTTTTATTGAGTTCCTAATTCAATTGTGCATCGGTAGAGAATGGATCGAAGTTGGATGTATGGTAGATGTAATACACTTGAATATATTCAAGGGGTTGAGAGTTTTCTTAAGTTTGCTGTGGATAATAAAGCTAAGTCTGTTTCGGAAACGATTGTGTGTCCTTGTGTTGATTGCAAAAATCTGAGACAATTTCAGAATACTGACCAAGTGAAGAGCCATTTGATACGTCGTGGCTTTAAAGAAGGTTATTCACGATGGATATGGCATGGTGAAACTTTACCTCCGACTGATAATACAGCTCACTCGACAGCTCCGTGTACATATGATACTAGTGATAGTGAAACAGAGAACGACGAATATGTAGACAGTGATCGATTGGATGAAGTGTTGCATGACATAGGAGGTGATATCAATAATGTTGTTGAGTTTGAAAGGCTATCTGTTGATGCTGGAAAATTGTTGTACCCTAAATGTATCAAATTTACAAATTTATCATTCATGCTTAATCTATATAACCAAAAGGCAAAGAGTGGATGGAGTGAGACGAGTTTCACAGGGTTACTAGAGCTTCTAAAAGATGCATTTCCTGATGATAACGAGCTTCTCACATCAACCTACGAGGCGAAAAAACTATTGTGTCCATTGGGTCTGGAGATCGAGAGGATACATGCATGTCCAATGATTACATATTGTATCGGAATGAGTTCAAGGATTTGCGGGACTGCCCAAAATGGGGGGAATCGCGCTATAAAAAATAGGCAGTGATGATGGTGGGCTTGTACATAAAAAAGGTCCTCCGACCAAGGTTCTGTACTATCTTTCGGTTATTACCAACTTCAAACGGTTGTTTTCAAATGCTAAGGAAGCGAAGAATTTGCAGTGGCATGCTGAAGGAAGGAAGAAGGATGGAAAACTAAGACATCCGGTCGATTCTCCGCAATGGAGAAATATTGATGGTAAGTTTCCCGAATTTGGTAGTTAGAAGAGAAATATTCAGCTAGGACTGTGCACGGATGGAATGAACCCACATGGAAACATGAGCACTCGTCATGGTAACTTGGCCGGTTCTTTTAACAATTTATAGTCTTCCTCCTTAGCTATGCATGAAGAGCAAGTGCATCATGTTGTCTTTGTTGATATCTGGACCTAAACAACCAGGGAATGACATAGATGTGTACTTGGCACCTCTTATTGAGGATTTGAGAAAATTATGGAACGAGCGTGTGACCGTCTTTAATGCTTATACTCAAACAAATTTCACCTTACGAGCCATGATATTTTGCACGATCAATGATTTTCCAGCCTATGATAACTTATCAGATCATGCAAATAAAGGAGCTAAGGCATTCCCCATTTGTGAAGATGAGACAAGTAGTATTTGGCTGAAAAATGGTAGAAAAAATGTGTACATGGATATCAGGGCCTTTCTCCCAAGTCAGCATCCTTAAAGAGAAAAAAAAAGAATATTTTTAATGGGAAAAATCTGGACCGAGTTGCTAGATCGTCATTATCCGGATGTGCAATTTACGATCGTGTTAAAGATATTGATGTTGAGTTCGGAAAACTTTCTAAATTTGTCTCAACGGGTGGTTGGAAGAAGAAATCCATATTTTGGGGTCTACCATACTCGGAACATTTGTTGGTTAGACATTGTATATTATTTACTCCAATCAAAATTAATGCAAACAACCCCTTTAACTACGAAAAATGAAGACTATCAGAAAAATCAAGCAAAAGCACGACACACCCACATAAATCTTAAGTAACAGTTATTTTAACTACAATCAATCAACCCCATGTTAACATCTTATACAAACCCTCCAAACCCCCAAATAACTATTAGCCCTAATATCTAAAAATAGGAAAGAAATTCAACACTTACACGAAATCTTGGACAACTTATATATCTCCTCCTGGGATTGAGGTCGGTCCATGATGTCCGACAAACGACATCATCATCTCAATTGTATTTTCCTCTTCCCACAGTGAACTCAGATGTTTGCCTCCACGCCATTTCCAAGCAGATTGTCAAAATAGCACCTTAGACTAAAATATGGTAGATTTATTACAAATAGTTTTAGGAATTTTCAGATTGCATCCTAAAATTTCTAAAACTTATGTTTTGGCCCTAAATTTCCAAAATTCGTAATTACTCAATCAAATCTTGTACCTTTTATGGGAGTTTGATTTTGTGATAGTCAAAATTTAGACTTAAATGAACAAACAAGTCTTTCAAAAGATATAATTATGTTTTAGTTTCATTGCCAATAAAAATTATCGTGGCAACCACAAAAGGGCGAAACGAGGCTCTTCGTAAAGTATCCTTTGTCTTGAAATTGATCATAAGCCCCATTATCTACGACCAAGGACCTCAATGATCTATCTTTCACATTATAAACAACCAATTAAGCTCCAGCTATCAAAACAACCTCCTCCTTCTCCCTTTCATCTCCAACAAAACACAAAGGCGTGAACCGAGACAAAACTCCATTACAATAAATGCTGAGTTTTGTCCAAGACCCTGCCACACCATACTCTTTCATAAGCCAAACATCTATTCTTTGGTCACCGGTTTCCCTATCCACCAAACAAAGACATCCCCAAAAAACCACAAGTGCATTTGTTGAAAACTCACTAACCACATTGGCACTTCCAGGTGGAGTGATTTCGAAATATGCCTTGGTAACCAAATCTAAAGCAATTATTACAAACTCCAGCTTTCCAAATTCACTCATCTTATAATGCAGCCAATGGATAGCCCCGTTGAAAAAACTTTCGCAGATAATGCAAATTACTAAATTACCATAAGGCGAGGTCTTAAGTCTTTTCCAGACACCCGTTTTCACAGAGTACACATATGCACCATCGTAACAGTTAGGCACAAATGGTCCACCATAATCCAAATCGCAATAAGAAGTAAAACCACCCTATAATCATCTCTATCACTATCATACACGTATCCACATGTGACATGGGTAGTCTCACCCCTAAGCAGAGGTGGAGGAGGTAGTCCCACCTGCTCCAGAGTAATGGGGTTCACCAAAACCATCCCACCATTTAGATTGAGTAGTAGTAGTAACCCATCGCATGAACCCAAAATCAATATGCACACACATGGAAAGTCTAGCTCTCTTGAAACGGTGCTAATATTGCCTTTTATGATCTCAATGGAGCGAATGGTGTTACATGGGTTGATGAGAGTGAGATATTTTGGGTGGGGTATTTCTCGAGCGAGGTGAGATTTGATGAACTGTGGGGTGGAGAGCAAGTTGCACCATGTTTTTGATAAAGGCCTGAGCGTACCTATTGATTTCGTAGGGAGGCATAAGAATAATCCATCAAGGTTTCTTGGGGAAGATCCATTTTACTGTTCAAGACTTTGTAGAGGTTTGGAAGGGATGTTTGCTCCTTGGAGGTAGGGTAATGCGGGACTTTTTTGTTTAATATTTACTATTATAGGCATCAATTATTACTAACAACCGACTTTAGTTATCTGATAAAACTTATGATCATCGGTTGTTTTTATACAACCGATGCATATACTCGTGAAATTCGGCAATTTATGTGCGAGGGAGGGATTCGAACCCGCGTGGCTCGTAGCCTCTGAAAAGTCCAATTTTACCCCCCAAATACACGAAAACTGGGTTTTGAAATAAATTTCAGTCCAAAATTTTCATATTTTCCACTCTAAAAACCCGCCAGATATTCAGAAGTAACATTTTGGAAAAGTTTGGACGATTCATTCAACCTCACCTGTTGTTTGCCGTGGATTCCCTGTCGCCTGCTGTTCGCCGTAGATTCCCTGTCGCCTAGTTTTCATCCTTGCCTGATACAAATTGCGCAAGAATGTATGTTTTAGTACTTGTTCAGTTCATTAATTAACATGTTTGGGTATTGTTCAGGTGTAGGAAATTAAATTCTCTGAGTTGGTAATTGGGGTTGGAACTAAGGATTTTTACCACAAGCATTTTTTGCTTCCCGTGGCCAAGTCGAACCTTTCATGTTGATTAGTTATTTGTTTAGTATTTATGTTGAAGACCGAACCTCTGAATTCCATCCATAACCAATGTTTATGACAGGTTTAACTATCATATTAAATTTAGTTGTTGCCTATTGTAAAATATGGGAAAAATTAATTCACACACCTACATGAGGATCATCAGTGAACGTACTTTGAGGGATATATGTAGATCCCATCTGTAGTGAATTAGTGTATGGTTGATGCCATTTATTTGATGAATAATTTCATTGTCGTATTTTGGACATCCTGTTCACAAGCCATTTGAACCCTCTTGAACTATATGTTATGCGGTAAGTACCTTCACAAAAGTTGTTGATATGCTTCTTAGTTGTCTGTAGCTACTAGAATCATCCAAGTATATGTTTTCACTCTTGTAATCTGTTTAAAGCTTTTGGTGTCTTAACAGTAGTTGTCGATTGATATGTTAGCTTTCATTGCCGTATAAATTATATTTTTCATCTAATGTTTTAAGAATTTTATCAACTAACGGCACTGAGTCATGACTGATTCATCGAGCACCCACTGTGAACACGCGTCTGGGTCTGTGAAAAGAAGATCTAGAGGCTCAACGACATGGATTAAAATGAAAGCCAAGCCTTCAGAGCAAAAGCATGTCAATTTCGACGATAACAATAAACCCATCGGGAAATATGCTGCCAATTTCAAAAATTACCTAAGTTCTCTAGTTCGGTCATATGTATATATTAACATCGACGAGTGGAAACACGTCGAGAGTGGTCTGAAGGATGTGATTTGGGAGGATTGGCAGGTATATAATAATCAACTTTTTATAGTAAATCATCTGTTGATGAATAGATCTGTTTCTTGTTTATTCAGAAAGAGTTCAATATCGAAGGGGATGAGAAGAAGAAGCACTTCCTGAAGGTTACGGGAGTGAGGTGGATCGCTTTCAAGTCGCGGTTAGTGCGTGACTTCATATCAAAAGAAATAGAGAACACGTCTCATGGAGACAAGTGGTGAGAAATCTGGGAGCTAATTACAAAGAGCTACACAACCTGATTCTATAGATGCCCGTGCATGTGGACCACGTCTCTATGGACCTAGAGTAAACCGTCTTCCATGACAAAAGAGAGACAAAAATTCATGTGCTAATTGATGTTATTCGGAGCTTGTTCAGAATGGAGTGGATTAGTGTTGCTGTTGTGCAAGTCTTTGCGCAGTACGAGCTTTCTTTTTCCTTATCAATTAGTTCAATATTTAGATTAAATTTATTTAGCTTTGAATCTACTAATGATTTATAGGTGTCTTCATGGGTTAACTGAGAGTCTTTGTGCTGGTGCCATCGGATTTCTTTGTCCAGCGAAGATCTGCAAAAAAAAGTATATTAAATGACCCGACTGCTGTGACGACGTACATAAGTGATACCTTCGGTGAAATATTTAGCAGGACATTTATTCTAGCACCATACCTAGACGAGTAAATAGAGACTATTTCTTGTTATTTTTTCCTTTACTCCTTTACATTATAATTTATAAAGATAATTAATCTTTGTGCTTATGAAAATGTGTAGTGACCACTGGGAGCTGCTAGTGATATGTCCTCTCAAGAATCAGGTTTTTATATTAGATCCAAAGGGATACAAGATGGACTTGGATGTCAAGACACATGTTAATACGTAACTAACAATTTTTCCCCTATATTTGTGTTTCTTATTTTTTGAAAAGGTAACTTGCTATCCTTTTTTACAATAACATCATAAAAAACAATTCACTTTCAGGTCTTTATTGTCAATGTAGTAATGTACTGATTCTTTTTTGTGGGCAATTGTTTCGTGGGCAACTTGTTTCATAGAATTAATGTAATTTTGTTATTTTCCACAACCTGTTTCTTTCTAGAGCCTACTCTGTGTTCCATTCATAAAACCGCTTGAAGTTTTTCATTGGATGTAATATAAGATTGGGTGGTTCATCCGCTCATTTTGATTTTAAAACTGTAAATATTTAATATATAGGTAGCAATTTCTTACAGTTTATTGAAAAAAAGAAAAAGAAAATAGTATATTTATCGGTTACCCTAGTAGGCAAGTTAGTAAAGTTCTTCGACCCATTTCATTTTGACTCACCGATAGATCTATTGATAGGGGGATATTGATCTGCTTTCATATGATTTTTGTAGTGTAATCAACAACGAGGAGGCAATGAGTGTGGTTATTATGTCATGAGGTATATGTATGACATTTGCTCTGGGGTCAGTATGAATTCTTCATTAGACAAGGTACGTGTAACTCATTTTTTAGTAGTAAAAATTACTGAATATTTTTTAAACTCCAAACCTAAACTTCATTTTTAAAATGACAAATTGAAATTTTGAATCTCAATTTGTAGGACCATTTGGAGTTGAACCATACGAGCAAGAAACAATCGACGAGATTCGTGAGATATGGGCATAATACATTACTCGGTAAATTACTCGTATATATGTGTTTTTTTCTTAGTTTTAATTACTTTTTCTTAGTTATTAAGTAATTTATTTTGTAACTTGGTGTAGAACATTATGAGGACGTCGGTGGATTTCCTCTGGATTTTCTTAGTTAATAATGTGACTTTTATTCATTCACAGGGAAAAGCATGGAATGACAGACAAATAGCAGTAAAGAGGTTGTCTAAGGATTCAGAGTTGGAATTCAAGAACAAGGTGTTGTTTGTAACCAAACTTCAACACAAGAATGGAGGAAAGGCTCTGGGGATTCTCCTTTGTAAGGAAACGAGATGCTTCTTATTTACGAGCTTTGTGTTGTTGAACATGATAGATTCTATGAGGTTGGGGTTTGTTTGCTACTTGTGCGATGAAAATAATTAGTTCTACTTGAGTTTTATTAGATAGGATGGGAATTTCTGCATTTGAATTATTTATTATTGAATAAAATTATTTTTTATATTAAATTAATTTTTTTCAAATGGTAATTATCAATTTTCTGGACAGGTTTTAAAATAAAATTTTTGAAATTCTGGAAACTTTTTATCAAAAAATGTGTACATCGGTTTGTGCAAACCGATGCATATAATCAGCAGCGGCATCGGTTTGAATGACAACAACCGATTCTTACATGCTGTTTGTAACATTGTTATATACATCGGTTCTTGACAACAAAACCGATGCATATAAGTAAAAAATCAATATCGGTTACTCAACAACGACCGATGCCTATAGGTAACTATAGGCACCGATTATATAGAAAACAAACCGATGCCTATAGTTAAACTGTACGCATCGATTGTGAGTAAAGACCGATGCCTAAATCTCGCCACGAGGCATCGGTGCTTCAAAAAAACCAATGCGTATACATAGACATTAAGCATCGGTTATTTGTCAAAGCCGATGCCTATAGGTGCACTATAAGCATCGGTTGTTTTGAAAAAACTGCCTTTAGAGGACATTAGGCATCGGTTTTTGTAGAACCTAAACGATGCCTATAGTGTACATATAGGCATCGGTTGTTATACAAAAACCGATGTCTATAGTTCACCTACAGGCATCGGTTGTTTTCCAAAAACCGATGCCTTAGAGGAGATTAGGCATCGGTTGTAGAATAAAATCGATGCCTATAGCTACACTATAGGCATCGGTTGTTTTACAAAAAAAATGATGCGTTTAGTAAAAATTAGGCATCGGTTTGTAATCAAAACCGATGACTATAGTGCACCTACATGCATCGAATGTTTCACACTAATCGATGCCTTTAGTGTCTGTATATAGACATTAGGCATCAGCTTGTGATGACTATATGCCTCGGTTATGGTCAAACAACCGATGAATATGTCTATTATATGCATCGGTTGTAAAATCGATGCCTAAAATCCAGGTTATAGGCGTCGGTCTAATAGGCATCGGTTGTAAAACCGATGCCTATTAGCAAAAACAACTGATGTTGTTGGGGTTTTTCTGTAGTAGTGCCCCATAGAGATATGTTGTAACCACATCCATGAGCTGCATTTCAATCCTTCGGATGCTACTAAATTAATTAAATAGTGACCATTACAGGAGAGTACGTCTCATCGTAGTCAATTCCAGGGCGTTGTGAGAAACCTTGTGCTACAAGACGAGCTTTGTATCTCATGACTTCATTTTTCTCATTACGATTTCTAACAAAACCCCATTTATGTCCTACATGCTTTACACTTGGCGGGGTTACTACCGGGCCAATACCTATCGTTTTATCAGAGAATCAAGTTTTGCCTGGATTGATTCTTTCCTTTAGGCCAATATGCTCTTTGTTGACATTCAAGAATAGAGTGTGGTTCGATATCATCTTGCTCTATGATTTCTTGAGCAACGGTGTATGCAAATACATCATCAATTTGCGTGGAAGATCTTTCCATCAACTCATACACAATTTCATAATCTATTGAGATTTCTTTGTTCTCTGAAATCATATAAAACATCGGAGCATCCTCGAGTATATGTGATCTTGTCACTTTAGCGATATCAGCAAATGCATCAGGCATCGAATCTGCTACGTCTGAAGATCGATTATTCTTTTTACTTCACTTTCACATTGTGAAGAGCGGGGATCAAAATGAGACAGAGTGGAGACAGACCACAACAATTCCTATCGTTCCCTCAGAAAATCCTTTTTCTTATCTCCCCTAACGACGGGAAGACTATCTCATCAGAGTGATAATCCGCAAATCGAGTGGTGAATAGATCGCCTGTCAAGGGTTCTAAATAGCGGATAATTGTTAGAGGTTCATATCTAACATAAATACATAATCGTCTTTGAGGATCCATTTCTGTGCGTTGTGGGGGCGCAATAGGCACATATACTGCACAACCAAACATGCGTAAATGGGAAATATCAGGCTCATATCCAGTTACCAACTGGTACGTAGAAAATGGCTGGCTAGTAGTAGGTCTAAAATGAATAAGTAGAGCTGCATGCAATATGGCATAACCCCATGCATAAATAGGCATGTTGGTGTGCTCAACCAATGCTCGAGCCACCATTTATAGTATTTTGATGGTGGCTTCTGCGAGACTGTTTTGTGTATGCACATGGGGTATAGGATGTTCTCCATCAATCCCGATTGACATACAATAATCATCAAACTCTTTTGATGTGAACTCTCCATCGTTATCAAGACTTATAGACTTGATAGGATGATCGGGGTGGTGAGCCCTTTAAACGTATAATTAAAGCGAGGAGTTTTGCAAAGGCAGCATTTTGTGTGGACAATAGTGCGACATGGGACCAGCATGTCGAAGCATCTACCAGAACCATAAAACATCTAAATGATCCGCATTCTGGAATAATAGGTCCACAAATATCATCTTGGATTCTTTGTAAGAATGGAATTTTTTGCTTTATATCTGTAGCATAGGAAGGTCTCGATCCTATTTTTGATAAAGAGCAGGCTTTGCAAAACGAGTGATGTGCCATTGAGATAGATATTGAGGCGGAGTGAGATGTAGGTAATGTATCTTGTGCTTCTGAAGTTATTAGCTGCACTTGTGCAGCAATAGTACCGACATTGAGCAGTGCATCGTGTTTATATCCCACTTTATGATTCACTCGAAAGAAAGGATATCCGTGTGAGTTTCTCAAAACACGGATCATCATGTCACCACCAGGATGTCCAAGACAGTCATGCCAAAGCCTATATGAGCCAGTGTCACATAGTTCATTATTGGTGACGTAAGATTCAATAATCCGTCTAGTGGTGAGGTATAACCCACTAGATTGACTCATTAGTTTCTCTAAGATGCATTTTCTTCCACATTCATTGGAGGTAATATATATATATATATATATATATATATATATATATATATATATATATATATATATATATATATATATATATACTAATATATATCACTACTGCAGAAATGGCTTTTCACGGCGGCTCATTAACGGCGGTTCTGGAAAACCCCCGTTAAATATGTTTTAACGGCGGTTCTCTCAAAATCACCGTAGAATCCTACATTTTACGGCGGTTGTCATAGAACCGACGTTAAATTTGAACTAATTAATGACGGTTCTTAAGGAACCGCCGTTCAATAGTTCAGGTCACTACATTTAACGTCGGTTCCCATAGAACCGCCGTGAATGAGATAACATTTCACGGCGGATTTAGTAGAATCGACGTAGAATCCATCCCCTCTCTTTCTTTTTATTTTATTTATTTATTTCTTTTTCAATTCTTCTTTTTATTTATTTCTTTAATAAAAAACACGACTCCTCACCCTCCAATCACGACTCCACCTCTTTATTTTCCAGGCTCAGACACAACTCCACCATCAAAACCCTCAAATCAGGATGCATCCTCCTCCTCTGCGAAAACCCTAGCCCTCTCCGATCTCAATCTCTCCACCACCTGCTGCGAGGTCTCCGACCTCTCGCTCTCCTCCATCCAATCGAACATCGAATCGCTCGCCCTCACCCTCGCCCACTCCATCCTCGCCGGCAACGGCTTCTCCTTCTCACGATGGCCTCGTCTCCTCAATTGCTCAGCCCATCCGCCGATAAGCAATGTCGGAGTGCACTTCGGAGCCGAGTTGACACGCTTCTCGAGAATCGAAAGCCGCTCGACCAATCGTTGCCTGCACAAATGGTGAGAAAACCCTATTCCAATTGTGAGCTGGTTCATAATCGAAAACCCTAATTTTGATGTGGGGTTTGGGGATTTAATTTGTTTGTTTGTTTGTTTTGGTAGAATCTAGTAGCAATGGACCGGAGGAGGATAATGAAGGAGGATTCAATGCTTTTACTCAGAGGGGTTTGACTCAGTGACATTCCTCTCGATAGTGCTGGGGTAAGTGCAATTATTTTTTAAATCAACCTGCTATCCTGTGTTTGTCTTCATCTTCTTTCTTTCTTTCTTCAACTGAAATAGGTTTTACTAGATTCTAATGAAATGGACGCTATCGTGAAATTGTATTAAATTTGGCTATCGCATTACTTAGAATTGTGTATTAAATTGTATTAATTTTCACTTAATTGGGTGTGAGCTGCAGTTTTCTGATTTTATTTTAATATTGGAAAATGGACTTGCGTGCCTTTTTTTGTTACCCCAAGGTTCCAAAGTTCTCAAGAGTTCTTAATTCATCTTTGTTTGTGCTCAATTAATTGCATTTGCAGGAGATTTCTTCAGGCGAGGCGTGTGAAATTTCAGATGGGTGCTGAAAACTTAAGTTTGATATAGAAAAGCAAGCGTGCGAGTTTTTGGCTAATCATTGTTTCTTGGTAGTTTCGAGAATCTTGGCGTTCATAGTCGCATTTAGCTTATTCTAATCACAGATTGTTATGCTATTAATTTTGTGCGCTATATTGTAGAAAATTATACTAGGGAGATTGTTTTTTTATTCAATAAAATTGAACCAGGTTTAAAACGAATTTAATGGAGATTCATAGCCAAGACCTGAAGTTACATGTCTTTTTTATTCCTGGCAATCCAGGTATTTATAAGTAATTTTTATAAGGTTAATTACAAGAAAAGTTCTAGTTATCTTTCAAAAAATTACAATACCCAATTGATGTCTGTATCTATTTTACTAATTACATCTCAAGAGTTAGTGACAGTTTAAGTGGTATTAGTAATATTTGAATAATAATTGGAGGTTTTTTGTAATAAGGTTAAGACCCTGGTTTTTGGGATTATCCTTTATTTTATATTATAAATAAATGTTTAATATGTGATAGGTGTAATCTCATTCTACAATGATTTTTTGGAGTTTTTGTATGAGTTGCTTGGAGGGACTGCATCAATAACAGGCAAATAAAAACAATAAGTAATTTCATTTTTTTGAAGTTCTTGGGCTTTTGACTTATTAGTTTTGGGTGTTGATTGCTTTTTTTCTTTCCCATGGTGAAGTTATTGGCCACATATCCCACTTGGGCAAGGTGATTATCTTATAACAATTTAGATCTCCACGCAACGGTTGTCATTTATTATTCAAATACATTACAATTGGTCTTATTTTGCAGTTGTATAGTATTCATCTTTTTCTAATCTTAATTAGGTTAATTTGACATTTATTGAAAACTAAAGAAAAATGTTTATTGCTTGGTTTTTRTATTYGGAAGTTTCATCCMTGTTYYAAATACGAGGGTTCATTCTTTTAGTTTTTCTAGGAATTTTATTTTTATGGTTCCATCTGTTAAAAGATAATCCTGGTTTCTAAAACATGTTAGTATTGTTTTAATATAATCAAATGTTCGGTTGAGTTTATGATATTTCAGTGTAATCTTTTTATTTTATTTTTATGATGATTCGATTTTTCTTTTGTAGGACTGGGAGTCTGGGAGGTTGTTCTCACTACAAGAACAAATCAGTCATAAGGTAAAAATTTTGCAGACCACACCGCCGGCCTTTCCTCCACGTGGTGGCGCAGCCTCTTCTACTGCTCCCGGATCGCCGCCAAGCTATTCTCCTGCAAATTTATGGATTTCGACCTCTCCCTCCTTCGGGTCCTGGATATTGGTCGTTGCTTCAAACACACTTAAGCTCAATTCATTCCACGGTTAATTAATTTCATTACTGGATTAATTTCCACATCCGAATCAAGTAATTTCAGTCTCGTGTAATTTATTTTATTTTATTTTTTAACTTCTTTATTTTTCTCTTCATTTTAAGCAGATGAAGTGAGCATGTGGAGTAGCAGATTTAATTACAACTTGCTGTAAGTGATCTTAAAGGGATATTTTCTAGTTTCAAATTCTTACTTAGTATGGTTATTTCACAATATTAGTATGAATAATCTGTTTTCAATTACTAGTGGGGGGACGAAACAGGAAATGTGCCGAGGCTTTTGCTAGAAACGGTGGGAAGAGGTCTTTTGACGAGCTCGAAGCTGAGATGTTGCGGGGCCAAAAATTACAGGTGCATATCGTTTCGCATACTAATGGAACGTTTTGAAACACCTAAAAAAAAGTGATTGTCAACTTTAGTAAAGATGCTTCTGATTTTGCATGATTTAATAAATGCGCAAATTTAGAGCTTTTCCCACTCTTCACAACGGTACACGAGATCTGCATTGGCCGTCTACCTTGAGAAGCGTCGCCGTAGGAAGGTGCGGAGAGTTCCTTGAGAAGCTTGACGTTCGCGAAGGTATGCTCGTGAAGTTACGCTCCTATTTTGCCCTTTCAGCTTCAGATATGGCCATAGATGGTGTTGGTTAGTAGAAATGCAATATTCCTTGGAACTTATTAATGTTTTTGTAGTAAGATATATGATAATAGTTTAAGTTTGATTAGTAAATAGAAACTATTTCTGTTGTCTTTTTTTTTTACTTGTTTAGAGATTTCTTGGATGTATGTAGTATTAAGCATTTCAAGAATTGGATTGATATTTTATTAGTCATTTATGTTCATATAATGTGTATAGTGGTTGGAATAGCAGTACTAATTAGCTTCAGATGTTTTCTTGATTAATATGTATATTTTGGTGCACCTGCTTTCATTTCTTTTTTTTATATAATTTTTACTACTTTATAGAAGGTATTTTTTAAGAACCGACGTAAAAAGTACACTAAATTAACAGCGGTTCTAAAAACCGATATAAAAAGTGCGTTTTTAAAACCGCCGTAAACTTAACATTTTACGGCGG
>BMAC01000352.1:182600-219337 GCA_014905375.1 Phtheirospermum japonicum | reverse complement strand
AGAAGATCGCAAGCTTCTAAAAATAACTAAACCATAGCTTGTAGACACCGCAACCAACCAGCACTCAAAACATATTAACTCGCATAAAAAACCATTCATAAGAACATGAGAAAAATAGATAAGTCAGAAACCACAACGACTTAATCATAGAAAATCATCAAAATAGCTCTCCCAATCTTTATTTATTATATATCAAGATACTTCTTCCGCAACATACATAGATACTCCCAGAAAAACAAACTCACTATGGGAGAGGTGCCCCCCGAACAATGGTTAACCTCTCCCCACATCGCCGACCTAAACGAAGCGTCAGCCCACTGAAACAACAACTTTCACTATGGGAGAGGTGCCCTCCGAACCAGAGTTACCCTCTCCCCACATCGCCGACCTAAAAGAAGCGTCAGCCCACTGAAATAAAAACAACTTTCACTATGGGAGAGGTGCCCTCCAAACCAGAGTTACCCTCTCCCCCCATCGTCGACCTAAAAGAAGCGCCAGCCCACTGAAACAACAACTTTCACTATGGGAGAGGTGCCCTCTGAACCAGAGTTACCCTCTCCCCCCATCGCTGACCTAAAATAAGCGTCAGCCCACTGAACAACAACTTTCACTATGAGAGAGGTGCCCTCCAAACCAGAGTTACCCTCTCCCCACATCGCCGACCTAAAAGAAGTGTCAGCCCACCGAAACAACAACTTTCACTATGGGAGAGGTGCCCTCCGAACCAGAGTTACCCTCTCCCCACATCGTTGACCTAAAAGAAGCGTCAGCCCACTGAAACAACAACTTTCACTATGGGAGAGGTGCCCTCCGAACCAAAATCACCCTCTCCCACCCCAAACACACCACCTCCACCCTCTAGGCATAATACTTCTTCAAATGGCACACATTCCAGCTTCTAGGCTAGATTTTTCCACTCGTATCCTCAAATATATAAGCTTCCCCTTGCAACACTTTTACTACCTTGAATGGCCCCACCCAATTTGGCTCCAACTTTTTAGTCATACGCAGCGCATCAGCCCGCCTCCACACTAAATCGCTGACCTAGAAACAGCGATGCTTGACCCGTTTATTAAAGGCAGCCTATATCCTTTGTTTATAGTGCTCTACTCGAGCCGCAGCTCTGTCCTGTACTTCATCAATCATTTTAATCGCTCCCCGAACTAGCCTTTCATTCTCTTCCACATTAAATGTTTCCAAACGCTACGAGCCTCCAACTATCTCTGCTGGAATAACCGCGTCCATACCATACACCAAACTGAAGTGCGACTCTCCCGTGGAAGTTCGGGGAGTTGTTCGATAAGCCCACAGGACTGATGCGAGCTCCTCTTCCCAAAGACCACCTATTTTCTCCAATCGCAACTTGAGTCCCTACACAATTATACGGTTAGTAACCTCCACTTGTCCATTAGTTTGGGGATGCGCTACAGAAGCAAATCGCTGCTTCATCCCCATCTCTTTGCACCACTTTCGAGTCTTTCTCCCATTAAACTGTGTTCCATTATCAGACACTAACACTCGTGGCACACCGAACCTGCAAGATATATTGTTAAAAATAAAATTCATCATGTGTTGCTCGCTTATGCCTGTAACAGCTTCGGCCTCCACCACTTTTATAAAATAATCAATCGCCACCACCAAATGCTCCTTATTGCCTGGGGTCTTTGGAAAGGGACCCACAATATCAATTCCCCACTACGCAAATGGGCACGGCGAGCTCATAACCATCATATCCTTAGCCGGTATATGAATAACCGGAGCGTGCATCTGGAATTTCTGACACGTTCTCACGAGCTCGCTAGCCATATTCTTCATTCATGGCCCAAAGAAACCAGCCCGCAACGTTATGCCCACCAATGCCTTTCCCTTCGCATGATCGCCACAATATCCCTCATGTATTTCCTTCAACACTTCCAATCCTTGTTCCTTATCCAAACACTTCAGAAAAGGTTCAAAACGTGACCTTTTGTACAATTCTTCGTGTATCACACAAAAGCGAGCTGCTGTCCTAGCCTCCTTTGTTGTTAGTCTCTCTGCGCCCTCCTTTGATTTGACGAGGACATCCCATATAGGTGTGCGCCAATCATCTTTCACCTCGAGTCCCATAACCTCTTTCTCTTTTTCCACGCTACTATGGCCCAATTCCATCAGTGTGACTTTCCAAGTATCACAAGTCCCCAGTGCTCCTGCTATCCGAGCGAGCTGGTCAGCACGTGTGTTCTCGGCTCGCGGTAAATGCTCGAATTTAAACTCCTCAAAACGTGCTGCCTCTTCGCATAATTTACTCAAATACACCGCCATTCGTTCTTCCTTAGCCTCAAAAGAACCATCGAACTGACAGGCTATCAGTTGAGAGTCTGTGTATGCCCACAACTTTCGTGCTCCTAGATCGTTCGCCATTTTGATACCCTGCAACACAGCTTCGTACTCGGCCTCATTATTGGATGCTTTATACCCCAACTTGATCGTGAACTCCAGATTTTTGCCCTCTGGGATAGTTAACACAATACCCAACCCTGCTCCCGACACCGTAGTCGAACCATCAGTATATAGTGTCAATGCCTTTACCTCCTTGTCCACATCAACTGGCCGCGCCATCTCTTGCAAAAACTCTGCTAACACTTGCGCCTTGATAGCCACCCTTGACTCATAAACCACATCGTATTCGCTCAGCTCTACAGCCCATTTCACCAGTCGTCCAGATACATTCGGGTTACTCAAAACCTGCTTAAGAGCTAAATTAGTTCGCACCTTCACCTTGTGACTTAAAAAATATGGCCTCAGTTTCCTTGTTGTTCAAATCAACGCAAAACCACCTTTTTCCAGCTCGGAATATTTCAACTCAGCTCCCCGTAACATCCTGCTAATATAATAGATAGGCCTTTGTGTGCCCGCCTCTTCTCTGATCAACACCGAACTCACTACGACCTCTCCCACCGATATGTATAGGAACAGGTCCTCTCCAGGCATTGGCTTAGTCAACATTGGTATCTCAGCCAAATACTTCTTTAACTCCTCAAACGCACAGCTTCTTTTGTCCACTCAAACTTAGATCCTTTCTGGAGTGCCCTAAAAAATGGAACACCCCTCTCCGCCTACCTAGAAATAAAACAACTCAGACCCGCCATGCGACCTGTAAGTACTTGCACATCACGTACCGTGCGGGGATGTGGCAATCTCTAAAACAGCGCGTACTTTCTCTGGATTGACTTCAATTCCTCTCTCTGTCACCGTGTACCCCAAAAATTTCCCGGACCGCACACCAAAGGCACACTTCTTTGGATTAAGCTTCATCCCATATTGCCTTAGTATAACAAATGTTTTTCTTAAGTCTTCCACATGGGATTCAACTTTCTTACTTTTGACCAGCATATCATCCACTTAGACCTCCATAGTGGTCCCCAACAGATCCTTAAACATTCGATCCACCAATCTCTGATAGGTCGCTCCAGCATTCTTCAGCCCAAAGGGCATGGACATAAAACAGTACATCCCTGTCGAAGTGACGAAACTCACCTTGGGTTGATCCTCCTTTGCAAGGGGTATTTGGTGATACCCCTGTGAAGCATCCATCATGCTCAATAGCTCGCATCCTGAAGTTGAATCCACCAGCTGGTCAATTCGCAGTAAAGGATAATGATCCTTTGGACAAGCTTTATTTAGATCGCAAAAATCTACACACATCCTCCATTTTTGGGCCAGCTTTGGCACCATCACAACATTAGATAAATACTCAAGTAATTGAATTTCCCTTATATGATCGGCCTTCAGCAATTTTTGTACTTCCTCTTCGATTACCTTATCCAACTCCGGCCCGAAATGCCTCCTCTTCTGCTTCACCGACTTTGCCTCCGGGTCCGCATTCAAATGATGCTGCGCGACCTATGGGGATACCCCTGTTAATTCTCCACCCTCAAATGAAAATACATCCTGAAATTCTCTCAGTAACTTCACCAGCTCATCCCTCAATATTTCAGGTATTAAGGTCCCCACCCTGGTAGTATACTCTGGGCGACCTTCCTCTAACGAAATTTCCATCAGTTCTTCATTCGGTCGAACATAGTTCTCTGGTTCCTTCATCCTTTTCGCATTAAGTACTCCTTCTGGCTGCTCATCACTCCTTTCCCTTTTGTTTTCAGTTAATCCTCTCCTGACGGTCATCTGATAACACGATCTCGTGACCTGCTGTTCCGAAATAACTTCCCCTACTCTGTCTCCCACTGTATATTTGATACTCATATGGTAAGTCGACGTTACTTCCTGAAATGCATTAAGGGCTGGCCTCCCTAATATGGCGTTATATGCCGACCTCCCCTGAACTATCAGAAATTTCAAACTCCTTTTTACTCATAACTCATCCTTCCCCAACACCACTGTTAGCATCACCTCTCCTTCTGTAATCACCTGTGCCTCATTAAACGCATATATGGGTGTGTTCATAGGTCGCACCTTGTTTTCCAGTTTCATTTGCTCAAGACAATCTGTGTAGATTATATTTACCGAGCTCCCATTATCCACAAAAATTCTGCTGACCTCGTACCCTGCCAACTCAGCTTCAATTACTAATGCATCATTGTGATCCTCCTGCAACCCATGACGATCATTAGGACCAAAAGAGATAACTGGTCCAACCATCTAGGTTCTTCGGCTAACACTAGCAACCTCCCATGTGCCTTGGCGAGCTGAATTAGCATGTCTTTTCCGAGCATGATTAGAGTCCCCATCTATTGGTCCGCCCGAGATCATACTTATCCTCCGGCAAAAATATTTTTTTAGTCCGGTAAGTGACTACTCTTTGACATTTAGTCTGGTTTTTGGTCACACTTGAGAATTAGTCCACTCAGTGGGCTAATTGCTGATTTTTGGTCCAGTGACCGCCTAGAGCAGGCCACTGGACCAAAAATCAGCATTTAGTTCACTCAGTGGACTAATTCTCAAGTGTGATCCAAAACCGGACTAAAAGTCAAAGAGTGGTCACTTAACGGATTAAAAAATAATTTTAGGTTTTTGGCGAGTAAGTGTAATTAGGAGGCAATTGTCCAAAAAAATATGATATAGGTAAAAATAAAAATGAAATATTTGGGAGAAAAAAATTTCCTATTTATTTTTATTTTTAATTTTAGATTGTAGGCTTTTGTTTTATTCTATTACTTATTTATAACTTGTAGGTTTTTATTCTATTGCTTATTTATCAAAATGTTCGAACACATGAGTTTTGTTCGAGAAACCAGAGACGAACACCCCTATTTTGCATTTATTTTTTATCTTTTACCGCCTAGACCCGTCACTCACCTTTCACCACCCACCAACATTTTTTCTTCTTCCTGTTTGGCGGTGGCACAATGACGACACATATGGCGGTGGCGATGACGGTTGATGGGCGACGCTAATGGAAGAGTTGGAGTGGTGGTGGAGGGTTGAAGAAGATGATATCTTTTGGGTATTTAGTATTTGTGGGATAATTTTGACATTTTTGATGAGTTTTTTTATGGGGTGAACTCATAAATAAATGGGGTGCGTATATTCACTCTCTAAAACAAATTAAATGTAAATAACTCCACTTTTATATATTATGAAATAATTTTTGTAAATTACATTATACATCTAATTATAGTTTATCTTATTATCATCACACATATCAATAGTTTTAAACTAAGCAAAATTATTTTTTTTAGTCCGGTAAGTGGCCACTCTTTGACTTTTAGTCCGGTTTTAGATCACACTTGAAAATTAGTCCACTAAGTGGACTAAATGCTGATTTTTGGTCCAGTGATCTTCAGTTTTTGGTTTTTCCGATAAAGATGACCTGCTCTAGGCGGTCACTGGACCAAAAATCAGCATTTAGTCCACTTAGTGGACTAGTTTTCAATTGTGACCAAAAATTGGACTAAATATCAAAGAGTGGTCACTTATCGGACTAAAAAAATATTTGTGCCCTTATCCTCCCTTTGTTTCTCCGCGGGCCATTTTGTCCCTGATTTCCCTGTTGCAGTTGTCTCGCGACCTGATCCTGGGGCGGATCTCTTGGTGGTAGTGGAGGCAATGGTCGCCCCTGCTCCCTCGGCTCCTATCCTTGTAAACTATTTTCTTCAGATGTCCCGCTTTTATGAGTCTTTCTATCTCCTACTTGAGATGCCTGCAACTTTCAGTGAAGTGTCCATAGTTATTGTGGAATAAACAGAAAGAATTAGTCTTGGGGTGAGTAGGAATTGGCGTGCGATCTTCTGGACACTTTATAGTATTGGGTATCAGACGTTCCATAATAGTGAACACCTTAGCTCGCGGGTAAGCCAATGGTGTAAAATCTTCACTTCTCCAATCTCGCATGTCTACCTCCAATTTTTTGCCAACTAGAAGACTCGGAGTCAAGAGCCCACGTACTATCCTTCCTGGCTCTCTCCTTAACTCCCTTCTGGACATATTGTCTCCTGTATCCACGACCTCCCTGCCAAAATGCGCCCGATGTTCTTCCTCAGCTTCCTCCACCTGTATGTACTTATGGCATCTTGCCAAAACCTCATCATACGTCCAGGCCTCCTTTTCGACCAAGGATTTACGTAAGTCCTCCCTCCTTATAATCCCTGGTTTAGAGCTCCAGCCTTCATCTCATCAGTAGCAACAGGTACCTCCAGAGTGGCGCTGGTAAACCTGTTAACATATTGTTTTAGTGTCTCATTAGGTCGCTGTACCATAGTAAAAAGCAACTGTGCTGTCTTCACACTCTGCCTCACGCTGGAAAACTGCTTCAGAAAAGCAGCTCGCAACACCTGATAACTGGTAATTTTTCCTTGCGGCAATTGATATAACCAGTTTTGTACAATTCCTCTTAAAGTAGATACAAAGGCCCGACACGCCACAACATTCGTGTAACTATGTAACATCCTCGCATTCTCAAAGAGCTGCAAATGCTCGATCGGATCCGTCGTTACTCGACACTGAATTTCTAATGCTTTGTACCCCTTGGGCATTGCGGCCTGTAACATATCATCCGAGAAGGGATGTCCCTCATCTACGTCGATCTTCTCTCCCTCTACTCATTTTGTAATTTTAGCATGGCCTCCTGCAAATCCCTAAAAGCCTTACTCCCTGGCCCCACCTCATTCTCCCTATTTCCTTCATTGTACCTACTACGACTCTTTCGGGTTTTATCTCGAGATTCACCATCTGCACTTGAGGTATGGGTCCCACTCTCACTAGCATGCTTACCGTGTCGGCGACCTCCATGCCTGTAATGGCTCCGCTTCACCTTCACTCCCTTCCCTCTCCGCTTATGAATATGAGAGTCTATGGATAAGGTAGAACTGGAAGCGTCTTCATACTTTCGCTTACTCTGACCTTTCTTTCCTTGAGAAGGTCTCTTAGACAGAGACCTCTCGTTTTGTTTTGCTTTCCTGGATGCCGACCCCTCTTCTTGCTTGCTGTCTGGTCCATCACCCTTCTCTTTCAGCGTACCCAGCTCGCCTGCCAGGTACTTGTTCAACTCTTCCATCTTTTCCTGAGGCACGAAATCCATAAGACCCTCTAAGAATCCCTTCTTAATTTGGCAGGGCTTTGGGTAAATCCTTCCATTCCTTCGTTCCTATGTGAATTGCTTTCTGCGCTACCACCTCCGGCGGCTTCGCCTCCAAATCTTTCACCGGTCCCTTCCCGTCACGCCGCTTTGGAGAGGGCGGTGGTGTGCCACCCATACCCTGAATCGCTGGGTCCGCCTGAGAAGGCGTTCGCCCTTCTTTTGTCACATCCTGCTCATTGATGTCCACCGCTCTGTTCTTCTTCTTTGGTTTGTTCGATCCAGAACTATAGTGTAGGGTTCCGGGTATTATGTTGCTATCCTTCATACTTCGTTTGTGAATTTCCTCATGCCTTTAGCTCAAGGACTCGATGTCCCTCTTTCCCATAGACGGCGCCACTTGATAAACCCAAATCGATTGGTTACCAAGAATATGGGATACTAATCTCAAAATATGAGATCAGCGACCTGAAACAGCTTCTGTAAACGCCACAGCGATCTGCTAAGCCTCCGAATATCCTCCTGGCGACCTAGCTGGTCCTGCAAAACAACACCTTCAAGCGGGTCATAGTTCAGACCCGCGAAGGCCCTCCGATGCTTAAGTCAAAAGCAATTTGTAGCTCAAAGAAATACTTCAAGTACAACCAAGATAAAATACGACACGCACATACAACTTCAACAACTTAGGAAATAAAGAGAGGTATGCACCCCTTTTAAAGAGATAAGAGAAGTATTCCCCAATCCAAGGGTTTCCTTCTCCCATCACAATTCCATAAATACCACAATACTACAACCAACTCAGAATTAGGATTCCTCTTATAAGCTAAGTTCCCATAAACAATAAATCTCTTACCGTAATAGGCCTGGGCCTATTATTCTTTCCATATGGTCCGCCAGGACTCCACAAACTATTCACATTAAGCCCACAGGCTTGATATTCACAAGCCCATAACCGAGCTCAAACACTACACAAAACATAAGAGGTCGCACCCCTATATGAGAACTCATCCTCATACTCCAGGTCGCTACTCTATTAACCAGCTCGCCCACTTCTCCAAAGAAACCATTCAGCTCGCTCACCTCCCGAAAGAACACCCTTTCCAGGAAATGAGGTCGCTTACCACAAATACCCTCATATATCAAATAATATTACGTATGGACATTTTGGTCAATATCATCACAGTACAAAAATAAAATAATATCATACATTTTTGGTTCTTCGTTTTCCCTAAAATCTACATATGTAGGAATTCCAGAAACTCAATACAGTACCAAAAATTGAAATAATATCATACTTACCCATTGGATTTTGTGGTTCTTCTTTTTGTAATTAGTATGTAGTATTGAATCTTTAGTATGTAGTATTGAATCTTAAACCTTAAACGGCGAACACTTGCCTAATTCAAACAATCCAAACACATAAAAAACAACTGTCAACTGTTCTCCCAGAAGCCATTCTAAAATTCAGCCCAAAAACTTTCATACTTATCGATTTTCTGATTGGTTCTTCTTTCTCACCCAAATTTACAAACTTAATTCTAGAAATTCAATACTAGGCACAAAAATTGAAATAATATCATCCTTACCCATTTTGTGATTCTTCTTCTTCGCAATTAGCATGTATTATTGAATCTTTAGTAAGTAGTATTGAATCTTAAACTCACAACGAACACTTGCCTAATTCAAACAATCCAAACACATAAACTTAGTATGTACTATTAAATCCCTAGATTTAGTATGTAGTATTGAATACTAAACCCTTAAACAGCGAACACCAGTCCAAAAATCAAACCAAGTACTCATGACCAGAAATTGATGAGAGTCCCTGATAATTTGGGGTAATTTGGGGTCGAGCTGTTTGAAATTCCGGTAATTGGCATTAGTGATTTTGGAGAGCTAATAAAAGGCTTGATATAGGAAGAGATTTTGGGTAGAATAGAGAGAAATTGAGATGTGAGGGTATTGTAGTCTATCATGTAGTTAAAATGGATTAACTAGTAAGATCAAAATATACGGTACTATTTGGGATAAATTATTTCTCTTATGGAGTATATGGTCAATGCCCCTAAATACATACATACATATATACATATATACATACATACATACATACATACATACATAAATACATACATACATACATACATATATACATAAATACATATATATATATATATATATGTGTGTGTGTGTGTGTGTGTGTACGGTAATATTGCAGGAATCATAAGATCATCATAGATTGATAATATGAAACTATTAAAAACAAATATTCCTAGAAATCTCATAGATCGATAAAACTCATGTATGTTATATCCATTTTCTAAATATACAAAGAAGAAATAAGGATAAAAAAAATTTCAAAATTCACATAGATACAAATATAAGTTCATATGATTAAATAGCTGGAACATTTGAACAATGATCTTGCAAACCAAAAACCCGAGAAGTAATTGCAACTTGAGGTGAAAAAAATATGAAAGGAGAATTACCCAATTAAAGCTTCAATCATAAACTAATTTTTCCCAAAACAGGTGTTATATCCAATCTGAGTTTATCAACGTTTGCACGTCTTATTCCTCGTTCATCTCCCCCTTTGCCTCAATTTCTTAATATTCAAATCACACGCACAACTAAAAATAATAACACCAAACCTCAACATTATAATTATATGTATACACATACATACGCACATGATACTATTCCCAGGATTCATACGATCATCATAGATCGACACAAGTCATAGATCGACAACAATATGAATGATATATAAACACAAATAATAAATCAGATTATACAGAATATAATCACAAATCGACAAAATCACTAATCCAAAAAGAATAAAAATCGAACGACTGCAAAGAAGAGATATTACTTGGATATTACTTTCGCGTTTCGAGTTTATGAAACTGCAAAGTAGATCGAAATAAACACTAATCAAAAAATATAATAAAAGACTATATCAAGGAAGATCTACAACTATTAAATACGGAAATTGCTTAACTAAACTGAAGAAAAAAAATTATTGTTAACCTTTGGATTCGTGCTGAGCTGTTTATGAATCGTTTATTATTAACCTTCGAAATCACATGTTTAACTCTTCGATTTTAGTAGCAGAAAAGAAGGAAGAGAGTTATGAATATTTTTTCTTATGAAGAGTATGATTAGGGTGTTGTTGAAGGCGGAGAGTGTTGTTGAAGGAAGAAAGAGAGAGAGAGAGAGGGGGGGGGGGGGGGGGGGTTGACTGACAAACCTAGAAAAAAAAAGAGTTTAAATACAAATGGAAAAAAGTTGTTATTTATACCACGGAAAAAAAACCAAAAGGAAGAATTTCAACACATCTCATGAGAGGCTGGCACATCATATTTTGAAGATAACAAACGATGACACGTGTAATTAGGATCAATCACAAGTTGACACATCAGCCACGTGTCAACATAATTAACAAATAGGGTAGATTGAATCAAACGTTTTACACTTACTTTTTATTAGAAAAGTTCGTCCGTAAGAGAACGGAGTAATTGTAAGTGTTAAATTTGACTCGAGTTGAATCTCTTGAGGAATGACAATCAGAATTGAAATGTTTGTTTAAGCACACTACTGCAGAATGGGGCATTTACGGCGGGTTTTTTTTTTTTTGCTTTTAACGGTAGTTTTTGAACCGCCGTTGAAAGTCCCAATTTTTGACGGCGGTTCTTAGAAAGTGCATTATTCATGGCGGTTGTATAGAACCTCCGTTGTTTATTATAAATTTTTTTAAAAAATTCGACCGAGTTCCGGCAATGTCCAGGCGAGTCGAGCAAGTTCCGGTGTTAAGCCCAGGCGAGTTCCGACGTTAAGTCTAAATGAGTCCAGCAGATTCCGGCGTTAAGTCTAGACGAGTTCCGGCAATGTTCAGTAGGTTCCGGCGACGTCTAATGGTTCGCGACCTCCAGCATCTTCCTTGTCCAGCAGGTTCCGGCGACGTCCAGCATCCTCTTGTCTTGCCCGGTTTGAAAACTATAGGTTCCGGCGACGTCCAATGGCTATTCGCGATCTCCGGTATCTTCTTTGTCCAGCAGGTTCCGGTGACATCCATGCCCCTTCGCAAGCTCCGGTGACGTCCAATGGAAGCTGGCGATCTCCGGCCGGTGACGTCCAATGGCAGCAGGTTTTGGCATTAATGTCCAAGATGAAGATGAAGATCATGCATGAAGGATATGATGAAGATGAAGGGGGTAAGAAGGTGGTACACGGATTGATGACGTGGTGCCTCTAGATCATCGGAGGAGACACGGATCAACGGCCCAAGATTTTTGCTTGATAAGGACGAGGATCGGTGACATGGCAGCTTCCTATTCTACGGCGGTTCTAATGAAACCGCTGTAAAATATCATCTTATTCACGGCGGTTCTAATAGAACCGACGTTAAATCTACCGAAATAATTAATGTACGAACTAATTAACGGCGGTTTTTAAAGAACCGCCGTGAATACTTGTTAATTCACGGCGCTTTCTTAAAAACCGCCGTTAATTAGTTCAGTTTTAACAGCGGTTTTTCATAAAACCGCCGTAAAATGTATGATTCTACGGCGGTTTTATGAAAACCTCCGTTAAATGACCAATTTAACGGCGATTTTCTGGAAAATCACCGTAAAAAGGTATTTAACGGCGGTTTTCCCAGAATCGTCGTGGATGAGGCGCCTTTGTATCTACTTTCTGCAGTAGTGACACAACTTAACTAAACACATGATAAAGAAATTCGTTCGTTTGTTTTCTTTTTAAGAACGACAAAAAAATGATTTACACGACTTTAATTCAAGCATTGAAACTAATTGACAAATTGAGTGAATCAAACGAGATCTACGAACATACAAATTGAACGCGAAAAAGAACGATAAATAAAATGTAAGCAACTAAAGGTGTTTGATAAACGTACTAAAACCAAAATAAATAATGAAATTCACCTAAACACCAAAGAATTAACAACCTAAGTTAGAAAATAAGAAAATCACCATAGAAATTAACCATCTTACGCAAATAAATTTAGCCCAGTACTTAAAATTAAAAGAAAATCAAAATAATCGCAATCAACATATTCAAAACAATTTTTCAAATTCACAAGAGAATTGCTAGGATTAAACGATTGAGATTACCCAAATGATTCATGAATACAAATTGCAGAAAAAAGATCAAGGATCTCCCAATTAGCTGAATTTCTAATATCCAAAACGCCGTAGTCTCTAAATTCGATAATCAAAAGTGAATCATCAAGAAGAAAATAGTGCAAGAGTAAAAGAAGAATTCAAATGTTCAAAAGTGGGCTATTTAGGTCATAAAAAGGTAAGTGATCAGATTTGGCCGCAGCTGGAGAATGTTGACGCTTACATAGTGTCTGTCGAGGTGGGCATCGTGGTGATTTTTCCTAGAAATGACGACCGTCGACTTGCGTCGATCGATGGTATCTCTAGGTTCGTTCTTCCATCAATGATGGTTGTCGATCGACGATGGCGCATTGTTCTCGGTGGGTCGATCGATTAGGTTTGTCGACTTAGCTTGTAGGCACTTGTCGATGTCGCGTCGATGGGCTACGTCGAACGATGGTAGCTGGTACACTCGGCAGGTCGATCAACTTGGGCTTTTGACGTGGGCGAGAGGTGTGCGTCGACGATGCGTCAATTGCTGGTCAACCTAGGCAAGCTTCGCGAATCCTTGTCTAGTTTTCATCATTCTGAACTGGTCATAACTCATGGGGACGCACGTGGCTCCACTCAGAAGGCTAAAAAGACAAGAAGACCAAATTAGAATGAATGTTTACAATAGAAGAGAGAAAAAGTGCTAAACTGAATAAAAATGACACGAGCTACATAAAAACTAAAAGAAAGAAAAATGAGAGAAAATACGACCTAAAACCCGCTATAACATACAAAAAAAATGTAAATACAAACGAAAATCACACACAAATATGTATAAATCATGGATTAATTAATATAAACGATATAATTGTTACAATCACACTACCCGCAAAACCATCAAATAGTGTAATTAATCGAGTTAAGAAGAAAACAAAGGATCTCGAATCGAGTAAATAATTTTATTATTTTTTTTTAAATTGCAATATTTTTCTGAGTTAAATACAATATTGGTAAAATGATCATAGTTTACAATACACTCGATCAAAAGTAATGAAGATCAAAAATTATTAAGTGACCCGAATAAATATATTACACATCTTAAAAAATATTACGCAAACTAATTTTAAAAAAAAACTCATATTTTGACTATATAACTTATCAAAATATAAATTCTGGCAAAATAATTAAAAGCAATTTAATATATAAAGTATATTAATAGAATAGAATAAAGTTTTGAAGGAGAAATAACTAACTAAATAAAAATATTAGTATTAAAATTTTAGAAACAAAAAAGAAGTAATGTCTTAATTAGTGAAATATCATACAATAATAGTAAAAAAGTAATTTAAAAAAAAAACTTAATTAGGTAATCTATCATATATGACTCAATTATTTGAAAACACTCAGGCTACAATAGACAAATAATAAAAAGAAATTAAAAAAACTAATTATGGTATCTAATTCTATGTGACTTATTTCTCTCTTCTATGTTTTGTTTTCCTCTCCTACACATCGTTAATTCTCTGTAAAAACTTCTCATTTTATATAGATATATTGTAACATATTTTCATGAGTTACAAAGTGGACCTTATAAAAAATAGTCCACATCTTTAAATGTATTTCACAAACTTATTTAAGATATCGGATCTTGGCACCACAATTTTACCGAAATATGAAATTTTGACAAAATGTCTTCTAACTTATAATTTACTAACCGAAAATATCTAACTTATAAATTACTAACCAGACTTATTAATGACTTTCAGGAGAGGATCAAAATACATATTACGATCCGTATGTGTCATGATTTCAGTTTTGAATTGTTAGTAAATAATTTATATTTTTTAATATTTTTTTTTTAAGATCTTGGAAGTTAAAGAAACTAATGATAAAAAATAAAAAAGTAGTGAAAGATCCCTCGTCATGCAAGAAACTAGCTGTTGGATTGCGTAAAAAAAATATACAATGGCTTAGCACTAATTCTTTTGTCCCTTTTATTGTAGCACTAAACCCTTTTTTTTAATCCTAGTCAATATTTAGGTTATTGTGATTGAATATTGTGTAAACTGTAGAAAGTTTTTGTGATTTAGTTGGCATATTCGGAAACTGTTATTGTAAAATTTTAGTATTTTAATAATATTTAGGATACACACACACATATATTATTGACTTAACTCGATATACATTCCCCTATAAAAATTATTGAAATAAGAAGTAAACAAAAAGAAATAAAAAATAATAAACAAGTTATCTATCATAGTTATGTTAAGAGATGATGTAACCAAAAAGAAATTAAAAAAATATAAGGTTATATATATTCTAATAATGTTAATAAATGTCATTCTACAAAATAAAATACAAACAACTATTATATATCTACCATAACTCAGTATCACTCATCTTGATAGCATTGCATGTAATTACATGCTCAACCAAGTAGCAGTTATCAGCTGATCTGGTTTCTATAGGAACAACCTTATTCAAAATGTTAGTAGCAAAGCACTTATCTTTCATGAAACTAACATTCAGACCTTGATCACATAGTTGACTAATATTGAGTAAGTTGGCTTTCAGATTCCTTTTCAGATTTTGATAAGCCTTCAACATTCAGACATCCAACACCTAAGACATTATTACTGACACCATCACTAAAAGTAACAATGGAGTTAGACACATAACCAATATGTGTAAGATTAGATATAACACCCATCATGTGTCTAGAACACCCGCTATCAAAGTAACATTCTCCTTTAAGACTTGTTTTCAAGGACATCATAGAGGCAAGACGTCTAACTTCATCTTTTGGTACCCAAATATATTTCAACTTGTGATTTTTCAAATCAATGTTTAGTTTGGCTGTTCATGAGGGGACACCACTTGGATTTCATGTATGAATTCTCCCTGTGTACAAATCATAATGCATTATATAAAACTTAAAATGAATATGGCCATGAATGTCACAGTAATGACAAATAGGTATAAAGTTTTTCATACACACTTTTGGATGTTTCTTCACGCTTAGAGGTGGTGAGAAGGTTTTCTTACCTTTAGGGTCCGCATAAATACTACAAGCGTTTATGGTTTTATTGGAAGACTCAGCATTAAATTCAAGACCATGTTTGTAGTTTTCTTACCCATACTTACCAGCTCCTCATGACTTACTTTTCTGGAGTTTATCTTTTGAAGAAGTTGATTTGCTTTGATATGTTTCTTAGTTTTGTTGGCAAGCTCTAGGTCAATTAGTGTGTGAACATCCGAAAAATTGGTGTAATTGGCTGTTACTTTTGTCAGTCTAGCCTACAGAGACAGAATCTCTGATCTTATTTTAACTATAATATGCTGCAACCCAAACAACTCTTATGAGAATCAATAACATGTTCATTTTAATGTATACCTGTTTGGACAAGTTTTGATCATTTTCCAATCATGCGAGTTTTGAAAATGATTTATCCAACTTAGCTTCTTGGTTACTGACGACTATTTTGTCACTAAAGATTTTCTCTTTCAGTTCAGAGTTTTCTATTTTCATAATTTGAACTTCAGCATGTAGGAACATCACATCTGACGCCAGTTATCTGAATGCTTTTTGTACTTCTTCAGTGATTTGATTTGTGCATGTTGTTCCTTGATTATTTAGCCATCCTGAATACACTTCTTAATGGCCATCTTGTGTGTGCATAAGACTTCATCACTGGGATTTGTAACATCATCATAAGAATTACGGTCAGAATTATCTTGAGAATAAACCATACCTTGTTCCATGTCAGGAGTTTAAAGAGATGAGGTAAAGTAGAAGAGATTTAAATTTGAGAAGATATCTAGGTTAATAGAGTGTTTAGTCTCTTTGGTTTGTTCCTTTTCTTCATCTAAGGTTCAGATCCACTCCATACTGCATTGAGAGCTTTGATTTTCCTTAAAAAGTTGGGACACTCATTTTGAAAGTGTCCAAAGCCACGTCGTTCTCTATATTGGTCCTTCTCAAGTAGCTGTCTGAAAAGATTCGGGGCCTGGTATGTTGTTTTGTATGTCATTTCCTTTCTCGGTTGCTTTTTTTCTACATTCTCCCAAAGCTCCTTATGAGAGCAACTGTTGCTTTGAATGCAGCTATATCCTTGTCCTTTTCTTCTTTGTCAGATGGTGTAGTTACACTGGACCTAAACGCAATTCCTCTACTCTTGATTGTATCATAGCCATTATCAATCTCGAAAGTTCAAAGTTCTCCTAATAAGTCATTAAGATCAAGTTTTCCAAGGCGCATGAAACTTTATAGAGACGTAATCTTCTCATGAAACCTCTTGGAAAGGGTTCTCATGATTTATTGAACTTGATTTTTCTCAAAAAAAGAAAAAATCCATCAATCATGGCACTTTGATTAACAATATCACAAAGTCTTGCATAGTATATCTCGATGGCTTTATCCTCCTTCATCCTTAATTCATCAAACCTTCATCCTTAATTCATCAAAGGCAGTTGTGATTTTTGACAACTTGGAGGATTTTATGGCATTTGTACCTTCAAACTGGTGCTCGAGAATTTTCTAGGCTTCATACGAGGTGGTACACTTGACAACAATCTTGTGTCATGTTTGATCTACCGCAGTAAGAATGGTGAATAAAGTTCTAAATTTAGCTTCTTCTGCCATCTTGTCGTTATCGTTGCAGATGTTTCTCAGTTTGAAAACGAGTTTTGATGAGCTTTCAGGATTTTTTTTTTGTGTCATCAGTTTTTTTACGTCATCTTTGGTTGCTTCTTTATCAGTAGCCAAAGGGGATGTAACTTCAAATATCATGGGATGAGTCTAAGGGGACAGTGTGATTTCCCATGTACCTTTTCCAAGGGATCACGGGTGTATGGTCATCATGGATTTCTAATAGGAGTAATTGGATCTATCTAACACTGGAGGTCGAGACATCGACCCTTGATCGTGGTTCATAGTCCTCCACTTATTCCTCAACGATATTTATCCTGTAAAACGACATAAAAATTGTTCTGGTGCCAATTCAAATTGTGTGGTTATCAGAATTTTATGTGCTAAATAACTATTCTATATAATAACATAAAATAGTACGGAAGAAAACAACAATATAAATAAGAGATAACTTTGTATGATGAAGAACCTCTCTTCCTCTCAGAACTCTTTCATTAAAATTAGTGTTTGCGCACGAACTACTTGGACTTACAAGAATGTACTTCCTCCTAACTTACTAATTTAGTTACACACTACTTTTCTAGCCAAGTCCCTTGGATTTTCCAAAATATATAGAACTCCCTTCTATGGATGAAAAAGATAATAATCTTTAGTACCTTAAAGAAAAGTATAAAAATTATTGTCTTAATATTGTAGTTAATGTCGAAACAAGCGCTATAAACTAAAATCCTAAACTATATAAAATATAAGTATTCGAGTATTCTTATGTTCCCTTTTAGTTCAAAACTCGAAGTATTTTTACAATGAAACCTATCTACAACTTATAAACATTGTATAGGAGACTTCCTTGTATACGGAAGACTTTTCATGGGCCAGGCGACGCGGCCTATTTATCAGCAACTGCTTCAGAATCCGAAAGCAATTTGTTTCTTTATAACTACATGGAAACCTTAATTTTCGTTGGGTGCATATAACTACATGGCTGCAACAAAAAGAATCAACCACTAATCAGTTTTTAATAAACCTAATTTAAAGTGAAAAGAATTTTTGAATACTAAAACTTCCCTTGTTACCTGTTTTGACATGCTAAATACTTAACACTTAAATTTTTGATATAGCTGCCAAAAAAGAATTCGAATGATACAAATTCTGATTTTCCTACATCAAATATCATGAAATAAGTATTAAGCTTCTTTAATAAATTGGAAAAATTATTATTTTTAGTTCATTATATTGTACACTTTCCAAAAAAGTAACATGATATTGTCCAATATCAAAAATTACACTAAGTAGGTAAAATTATCGAAAAAGGTACAAAATTATCACGATTGGCCTTTTTTGCTGATGTGGCGGCGTGACTTAAAACTTTCTTATCATTTTTCTTTATTTTTAAACATTAAATTGAAGACACAAACCTAGGAAGAAATTTATTTTGATCCATTATATTGGCCACATTTCACAAAAGATACGAGCTATTGTCCATCATCAAATCATATTTGCTAAGTTGGTTAATTCATCCAAAAAGGTCCAAAAAAAGCTTGATTGAGGCATTTTTCTGATGTGACATTATTCTACATTTTCTTATCATTTGTCTTTAATTTTAAACATTAAAGATAAACACAGTTTTACCCTTCATTTTATTCCTTGAATCAAATTAATAAAAATTAGTAAATAAAAAATTAAAAAAACCAATGATAAATATAAAAATATAAAATAGAAATTAAAAAACTATAAAATAAATATAATTATTTATATTATTTTTTATTATTAATAAGATTCTAATTAATGAAAAATTAATAAAATCAAAAATAAATATAAAAACATAAAATGAATCTTAAAATATTAAAAATATCCCTATATATTAATGCAAAATTCTCTTATCCTATGTGTCTACTTCTCATGCTTTTTTAGTTTTGGAAGATTTTTTGGTGCTTCGGTATCACCCGAGCCTAATATTTACCTAATTTAGTATTTTCATACCTAATTTAATATTTTTCTAATATTATATTTGACCTAATTCAATATTTTTATTTTATTACATGTTACCTAATTTAATATTTTTTAATATATTTTGACTTATTCAATTTCTTAATTTTATTCTTCTAATATAAATAAGTTATATCTAATCAAAAAAGTCTATATAAGTTAACTAATTTTTATTTATAATAAAAGTTGAAATAATTTTATTTTTAGAATTTTAAATATTTATTTAAGAAAAATACCGAGTTATATAAAATTATTACAAAAGGAAAATAAATATAAAATAAACTTAAATTTCTTTATCTAATCATAATATAATGAATTCAAAATAACATTAAAATATATATGAAAAATTATTGTTACCACAAAAAAAAAAAAAAAAAAACCAAACAAACAAAAGGAAGCAAAAAATATAAAAATAAATTAATACGCCTATAAAAGTAAAAATTAAATATATTCTAATTTTTTTTATCTAATTCTAATATTATGCATTAATACTCACATTATATATTTATACAAACAAATTAGTGTCTTACGCAGAAAAAAAAAATAGAAAGTAAGTATAAAATAATATTACATATACTACAAGTTAGATTACGATATTTTCTCAATATATAGAATTATCAGTGTCTTATAAATTTAAATTTTTTATATAACATATTCACATGTGATACGCGGGTATTGTATATTTTACATTTTTTCAAACTCAATTTCTATGGCTTTTCCCGTCAATATTATGATATATTGATATACTTTACCACTAATTTCGTGACCCGCGGTAAAAAAAAAAAAAAATTCTTTATTGCGAAAACCAGTCTTACTGTGATTATAACAAATACTTTTCTGATTTGTGTGTAAATTCTAATTATTGTGAAAAATAATATTTATAATAGAAAAATTAATGTTATGTTTTGTATGTGCTAATTTTAATATTATTATTTTAGTATTTATAATGAATATTACTTTTTTTCAAATCCCGCATAATATTGCGAGTGTAAAACTAGTATATAAATATTTATATGAAAAAATTACTTTTTTTCATAGAAAACTTTATAGTTATTTTTATAATTTTTATCATTTATTTTATGTTTTTTATATTTATCTCTAATTTTATTAGTTAATTTATTTTTTATAACAATCAATTTTTCTAAATATACACTTTTATATTTATTTTATAATTTCTTAATATTTATTTTACGTGTTTATATTTATCACAAATTTTTATTAATTCTTTGTTGATTCCTCTGTTCTAAAAATCGCCCTAGGCGCTACCAATCCGCCTACGATTTTTAAAAATCGGCCAAAGAAATCGCCGAGCGCCCCAGGCGCTGCCTAGGCGCCAGGCCAATTTTTTTTATTTTTTTTAAATTTTCTGGCCTAAAACAACATTGTTTTGGGGCCTATTTTTTGATTATTTTGATTTTGTAATGTATGCTATGGTATTGTTATTTGACTAATGAATTTATGGATTTATATTGTTTTGAACTTTGAATTGAATAATAGTTTTTAACTTGTGATCATTACTTTTACTTTTGAATTGTCATAGATTTTATTATTATGTTGAACTATTAAATGGTTTGATGTAATGTTATAAATTAGGGTATTTATTCTCAAATTTTAGGCCCCGCCTCGGCGCCCTATGAGCTAGGTACTGGCTTGGCGCCTAGCAGCCGCCTATCGATGTTTAGAACACTGGTCGATTCAAATTTTATTAATTAGACTAAAAGAAAAATGAAAGAAAAGCGGAAAAAAGAAGGGAGTGAAAATAGTTTATAATGTTTATAATTATAGAAAATGGATAAGAAAATATAAAATCACGTCACGTCAACAAAAACCTTAACCAAACTCTTTTTTGATCAATTGACCAACTTAGTAGACGTAGTTTGACGATAACCAATGTCACGTATCTTTTCTAGAATATGGCGGACCAAAATGAGTTTCTTTCCATTTTTTTCTTCATTTTAATATTTAAAATAAAAAAATAAATAAAAAAGTATTAGAATTACACCACATTAGTAAAAAAAGATCGAAATAATTTTGTACCCTTTAATGTAGGTATTTTAACAGTGAACAATAATATAATCTATTTTTTAAAAAAGAATAATATAAAAAATAATTTTCCACAAACAAATTCAATGGAGTGGCCCTAAATATCGAAGTGAAAGATTAGCTGAAACCACACCTACATGACATGTTGATAATAGAGGGTAGCAAACATAACGATCAAAAAAAAAAACAAACGATCAAAAAAATAGAGGGTAGCAAACATTCTAGACAAAAAGAAAATCCAAAAGAAGTAGAAGCAAAATAAAACTTTTACCTTGACAAGAAACGTAGCCTTATATAATAATATTGAAAATTTAATTATTACAAGTCTAAAGTCCACACACGACCCCAAATCGAACTCATATTTTCAACTAGCAACTAAAAGCTCTAGAATTGTCTTTGGAATATTCCTATCTAGATTCTAAACACACAGTTTCAAGAAGAAAAAAAAGGCCAGAATTACAAATTTGACAATAGCGTGTTTTCCAAGCACATGATTTTTACAAAAACAATTATGACTACTTACCTTCAAATCCTAACCATAATTAGTAAAAATCATGGTTAATAAAAATAAAAAATCAAATGTTATTTGAAGCTACTTATCACCGATGAGTAACAAATTCATATTTGTATACATTAAGTTGTCAGGAGTTTATATAATTTAAATATTCTAATGGCACACATATATTAGGATATCATATTATTAACACCTTTATATTTTTTTCATACACAAATTATTAGTACTACTAAATTTGAATTCCCAAAAGTGCGATATTGGAAAATTATTCCAAAGCATAATCTCCTTAATTCCTTATTGGATTGTGTGATACACAAAAACAATGTACTCATCCAGATTTGTAAAATAAACAAGGGGTGTTTAGAATTTACTATTATCAGATTTTCTATTAATCAAATCGCCCCTGTAAATCTTATTCTTTTTCTGACTTTTCTTTTTACCCAAGAAATGTAGAAAAAACCATCCTAAGAAATAAACCGCTCACTCAACCCACCATTTACAAAACCCGGCATTGAGTCCCATTATATAGCCCCATCGACTGTCACTCTTCTGCATACTTATCTACTCTCACTTTTCAATAGTTTTCTTGTTGCCCACATCCTCTCTCACTACTCAGTCTCTTTTTCAACTTTCAAAACTAATGGCTAAGATTAAGATCGGAATCAATGGTATATATATATACTGTTTTTCTTGAATTTTTTTAATTTCCATTTTTTCTGGACGTGGTTTGCATTAAATTGAACTTTTCTGGCCTTTTTGTCACTGAAAATCGAATAATTTGTGTTATTTTGATGTTTCTCGAACAGGGTTTGGCCGGATCGGGCGTTTGGTTGCGAGGGTTGCTCTACAGAGGGATGATATTGAGCTTGTTGCTGTTAATGATCCATTCATCACCACAGATTACATGGTAAATTTTCCCTCCTCTCTCTCATTTGTTTCCCCTTTTCTTTTTCAAAATAATAAATAAATCTATAGATCTATTTCTAGATCTGCTTGTCCATGTGATTAATTCTGGTAAAAAATGTGCAGACATACATGTTCAAGTACGACAGTGTTCATGGACACTGGAAACATCATGAGGTGAAGGTTAAGGATGAGAAGACACTTCTCTTTGGTGAGAAGCCAGTCAAAGTTTTTGGGTTCAGGTAGTTTTTTTTCCATATTTCGTTCAGGATCTTATAATTCTACTTTTAAGTTTGTTGAAAAAATTGAAAAAAGGTTGGAGTTTGATTATTATTTTTTGGTTGGTTATTTATAGGAACCCTGAGGAGATCCCATGGGGTGAAGCTGGTGCTGACTTTGTTGTCGAGTCTACTGGAGTCTTCACAGACCAGGATAAGGCTGCTGCCCACTTGAAGGTGACTATTTATTTTTTATTATAATTTTAGGGATCGGTGTTTCTTTCTATCTATTATGAGTAGATCTGTTGTTTGTTTCAGATTCCCTTGATGATTAATGTGTTATCCACTTTTGTAGATGCATGTAACTCTGGTAATTTTTGAGATGTAGGCTACCTTGAGTTTTGTTTCAACTGTAAATCATTGAAAACTATTAACCTTTTGCTCAAGACTTTTGCAGTTCCTTTTGTCCTTTGTTTGTGTATGGATTTGCAGTCACCTAAATTATTATGACCTTTTATTTGAATTGTTTGTCAGCTTGTGTATGAATCCTCTTGTTTTAATCAATTAGTTAATTGTGCTATGTTTTTCTATATTTAAAATCTCAGGGTGGTGCTAAGAAGGTTGTCATCTCTGCACCTAGCAAAGATGCACCTATGTTTGTTATAGGTGTGAACGAGAAGGAATACAAGCCTGAATTGAACATTGTTTCCAATGCTAGTTGCACTACCAACTGCCTTGCTCCATTGGCTAAGGTTTGAACATTATTTAACTTGACACATTAACTTAGTTATGAGGACTTGTTCTCAGCTAAGCGTATTTGTTATCGACCTGAATTCTTGCAGGTCATTAATGATAGGTTCGGTATCGTGGAGGGCCTTATGACCACTGTCCACTCCATGACTGGTGAGTTGTTGCTCTATTTGTTTATTTTTTTAGAGTTGTCTATTTGTTATGTTTTTTATCAAGTGCTTTTAAAAATGGTATTTGTGATAAATTTGTTTCAGCAACTCAAAAGACTGTTGATGGGCCTTCCGCTAAGGACTGGAGAGGTGGACGTGCTGCTTCGTTCAACATCATCCCCAGCAGCACTGGAGCTGCCAAGGTACTTTTGCAATCGTTGTGCGTTTTTTTTCACTGTTCGATTATTTTGTCTGATGTTGATGGATGTGTGTTATTTGTTTAGGCTGTAGGTAAAGTTCTTCCAGCTTTGAATGGAAAATTGACCGGTATGGCTTTCCGGGTTCCCACAGTCGATGTTTCGGTGGTTGACCTCACCGTCAGGCTAGAGAAAGCGGCCACCTATGAGCAGATCAAAGCTGCCATTAGGTGAGTTCATATTGTTTTAACAGATTCACATTATTATAGTTATCGTTTAATGGATGTAATTTATCCAAGTGTTGTTTTGTTTTTATCAGGGAGGAATCAGAGACCAACCTTAAGGGCATCTTGGGTTACACTGAAGATGATGTGGTGTCAACTGACTTTGTGGGCGACAATCGGTGATTAACTTTTTCTAGCCACTAGATAGTGTGCTTTAATTTACAGGATATATATGCTCAAGACTTGTGATATGGTTCTTAAAAACATTTCATTTGATTTTTGCAGATCAAGCATTTTTGATGCCAAGGCAGGAATTGCATTGAGCAGTAACTTTGTGAAAATCGTCTCGTGGTACGACAATGAATGGGGATACAGGTAAAATGATCTCTTGTTGACATTTTTGAGTGGTGGTTGATTTCTCATGTGTTTTTAGTTTTCTTGACATAATGATCTGTGTTGTTATTGCAGCTCTCGAGTGATCGATCTGATTGTCCACATGGCTTCAGTTGCATGAAGGCTGTGGAGATGATATGAAATGATGAGCTCTGTTCAAGTCTATGTTCAGTTATCCTTTATGTTTGCCTTGTCTTCAAACTTGTTGGCCTTTAAAAGGGTTTTCTCCCCTTTTTAAGATGGCCCCTGGAATAATTCTTGTTTGCTTTACAGCTCTGACTGTTTTTATCATGTTCAAAAAATTTTCCCCTTGTGGGTTTTTAGTTGATGAGAATTTTAAGTTGAGATCTTGCTTTCTATTTGAGCAAAATGTAGCATGTTCTATTTGGAGTTTGTAATTTAATGCCCTTGATGGCTTCACTCCCCGCCCCACTTGCTGAAAAAAATAGAATTGTTTTCAACTCAAGTACATTGATACAACCCATTTCTAATAGTTCATTTTTAAATTGTTGGGTTTGAGACATTTTAAAACTTTTAAAAGTACCTCAGGTTATTTAGTTAAGATTTTTGAAAACATTTTAAATGTAAACAAAATAATCACAAGGTAATTAATTTGAAACATTTTGAAGTCTGAAAAGATTAGATGTTCATCTTGTCTACATTTCTTGAATACCTAAGCTTTTACGAGGCAAAAATTATGTATACCGAATCCTATCAATAAACATGAAAAATTACACCAACTTTTAACTCTCTACAAACAACTTGTAAGTCGTTGACCTGGCCTACACTACACCTCTGCCTCAGCTACCACCATGACTCTCCTGTGTTGACAAACAACTCTTCACACACCCAAGATGATCTAAAAGCTCAACTTTCTAAGAAAATAATATACTCGTCTAAAACCTAAGATAATAAATACATATGAGGAAAATCAACTCTTCTGCTGTTGAAAAACAACTCCTCACACACCCAAGATGATCTAAAAGCTCAACTTCTTAAGAAATAAGACACTTGTCTAAAAACCTAAGATAATAAATAAAAGAAAATCAACTCTCGTGTTGACAAACAACTTCACACACCTAAGATGATCTAAAATTTCAACTTCCCGTGGGCCTGTTCGCTCTATGGCTCGTAATATCAAATTCGTGTTGTGAATACTGGATACTCGTTTATTACAAGACTAAAAAACTAAATACTCAGACAACAATTTCATACAATTAAATACTACTAAATACAATATTATAATACATCCTTACTTTTCAAACATGATTTGACATCAAATAAAATATAATAATACATTATCATTTACTTTTCAAATATGATGATTTGATATTTATAGTAAAAAGTAAATGATTATGAATCTTATAACAAACAAAATTTTTTACTATTCACGTAAATTTGAATACTCCAAAACTTTGAATACGAGAATTTAAAATATCAACGAATATAAGTTCAAACGGATCCTATAAAAATAAAGTACTTCTCTAAAAACCTAAGATAATGTATACATAAAGGAAAATGTTGTTCACAAAATATAGATTTTGATATATGGATCACAAATGCTTGGGCTCGAGTCTAGTCGAGTCCGCAAAATCTCGAGACTCGTCTCGGGCCTATTTGAATTACCTTTCATTGGAATTTTAAGTCCCAGTATTTAAAATCTTTGGGTATTATATATTTTGTGAATAGTACAATTTTTGGTTTGCCACAGAACTCATAATCCTTTACATTCTTTTAGATGTCAAAGTATGTTTGAAAAATGAATGATAATATATTATTATGTTGTATTTTATATCAAATCATATTTGAATGATGTTGTATTATAGTATTATATTTAGTATTCCCCCGTCACATTCTATCTGTCGTGATCGACCATTTCAAGCAGATTAATAATGAGAATGAATGTTATAATTATAGATATCAAATGACCATTATGTCTTTTATTTAAAATGGCTAAAAATATATGAATTAATAGTGTGAGGGCAGAATTAGTAAAATAATATTTAATTGTTCTCGGTAATGTAAATAGTAATATAATTTTCTTTTGATAATGTAAATGAGACAGATAGAGCGAGATTCTTTTTTGCTATAATGCGATAGATAAAATAAAACAAGGGAAGTATTGTTTAATTTATATGTTAATAAGATAAATTTGAATAAAAATTAGTTGTAAAAAATTATTAATTAAATATTTAATTATTAAACTTTTAATACAAACAATATGATATAACGAAACTCAGGCATACAAATCACCTAAGGTTACAAAAGACAATAGTTACAGAGCCGCCCCAACCTACCTTACTTTAGATTTATATTAGGGATGACAATAAATCCGGCTAAAACAGGGACTCGTCCGCCCACTCCTCGACGGATGGGGATTACCTACTTTAAGCGGGGATGGTAATGAGGGCGGGTATGGAATTGTTGATTTTGCGGGGGCGGGTATGGGGATAAGGATAATATTCCCCCCGAAGGGGTACGTCTACATCAAGTAGTGGCACGGAAAGGCCATCTCAAGCTTTTTCAAGACCCGGCAAGCCAAAAGAAGCCCAGTGCAGTAGGCAACGGCATAGTTGGTTAGACCAACTTCAAGGTCGAAGTGGGGCAGCTCGTGGGCATAAGCAGCAGAGAGGACATGATCACTAGTGATGCTATCAGAAACAACTTGGGCATCCATGAGATAGTTGTAAACATATTCAAAATCATGGAGTGGTATGCAGCTGCAGCCCAGGAAGGATCTTTAAGAGCATTTCCTAGAAGCCGCCTTTCTACGTCAACCATTGAGATTTTTCCCCATACTACCTGCAATTCTTAGTCATTAAGGCATGGGTATCGACTTTTGATTTGACAAGAACCGAACAAAGAACAACAATTAGGTCGGAAAAGTAAAACTTATTTCACAACGTTAATTGAAGAGTAATACATAAAAAAATTAAATTCAACATAATATATCAATCTCAATGCATACCCGGATGATTAAGATGGGTTTTTCACAACCAACATGTCAAAGATGTTCCTACACCTAGCAATCTACAGAAACCCATCAGTAAAAAAAAAAAAAAAATAGAAACATCGACCACTTCAAGATAGGTTGATACAAATCCAAAACACTATTTTATCGCAAAACTGGGAAAATAACATTCTAAGCATAAACAAAATATAAAAAGTTAAAATCAATAGAAGCATAAACAAAAGTTAAATTTGTTATTGACCGCCTACGTGAGGTAGAAAGCTGAGGAAGAAACCTTGCTTCTACGTATCTCCCGATTGATAAAATAACGACTAAAATGTATAGATTTATCCTTCGACGCATGCACGTTTAGAAATGGTTCTCATCTTTAGACGAATATACAATTAAGCGCTCTCGCGTAGATGTCGGAAGTTGCCAGCCATCTTCCGCCAACTTGGATAGAACCTACCATGCATGTTGCAAAATCAGAAAGATTAGAAACCATCAAATGTCTAACTTAACAATGAGATATCTAGTATCCATCTACTTCTTAGAAGAGATCTCGAATAACCTTCTTATCACATTTAGAATTCAATACGTGATTATTCACATCAAGATAGTAAACTTCAATAGGCAGATAATTTGAAGGATATTTGTTGCACACGACAAACCACCAATAGAAAGCAAAAATACACAAATTGAGAACGATGAATGAATCATTTACATGATTGTGTGTATAAAAAGTAGACTAAATATACCTATTCACAAGCGCATCGAGCTCAATCATAGGAACCAAATGCGAAATGAACAGCCTCATTCCCAGTTGCTTGATAAACAAATGACAAAAGCAGAAATTAAAACAAAATCTTCTCAAAACGGAGAATTATTTAAACTATTCCAAAAAAGTAAATACACACACCAAAAATAAATATCCAATATCTGCCTATAACTAAAAATAAATAAGTTAACCAATAACTTATAAGGAAAAAAAGATACATTCGCAAATCAATACATAATCCACACAAACACACAAAGCGTAAATAGAACTTTTCGTTAAAAGCTGACTAATTAATTTTTATAAACAGGAAATAAATAAATATCAGACCCTCAAGAAAGATATTTTCTAACACACAACACAATGAACTTGCCACAATAAATATTTGAAGAAAATTGTACCTGTGTAGTCAGTCCAAAAATTGAGGGCCTCTGAAAATTTACAAAAGAAAAATCCAAAAAATTAGCGAACAATTAATTAGTATTTTTCATAAATCTAAAAACTACAACAGACTGAAATTACTTAACCTCACTCAAATATGAAACCATTTCAACCACACAACAACTGTTTCCATATATTTGTACACATGTTTAACGAAATTATGAAACTTATTGTATGAAGCAAGATAAAGTAATGCAGACTAAGCTTATTAAGGTTTCTCGAGTCTAAGCTAGATTTTACAGTTCTTCAATCAAATAAGGCAAGGGTAGTTAAAAAAAAAATCCCAAAATCATATTCTCATTTATTAGGGAAAAGAAACCTAAAATACCCAACTTCATAAAGCAAAACCCTAATATGAAAAACATGAAGAAATGATCGCATACAATCAATCCTAAAAGAAGTCGGAAAAATAAATAAATAGAACAGATCCTAAAACAAATCGAAAAAATAAAATAGAACATACAGATCTAAACAAATCAAGAATTAAATCTGGAAAAAATAATTCTAAATGTCTCGCATCTTCTTGCTTTTTCAAGACAACTGGAACACACAAAATAAATAAAATCCAATCACATACAACATTGATACATGACACAGAATCAAAGCACATTCAGAAACCATGAAAAAATGCACACACCAAAATATGATACTGAAAATGAGATTAATTAAAGCACAAACCCTAATTTCGTCCAGTTTCAATCTTTCTAAAGAAGACCCTAATTCAATGTTAGATTAATTACTATTGACACACGTTCAAACCCAAGGGATCTAGATCTACGAACCCGCGCCGAATCTGGAGACTTAAAGATCCGCAGCGAGAGCGAGAGACCAAAACAAACTGAAAAAATTATAATAAAAAATATAGAGAAAACAAATGAAAAATCAACTCCCACAGAAAATACAAACCCTAAATCGGTCGCCACCATCTCACTGTCGGCGAAGATCCGATGCCACCGGAAAAAAGACATACAAAAGCCCAGATAAAACTGTGGGGGAAAACTGCTTAAAAAAAAACTCGATCTTCAATTCGTGGTGTCAATTCTTGCCTATCCATCCGCTTTATATTGAAAACAGATTTGAAAAATCAATTTTAATGATCGATTTTTATGGGACAAAAAATAAGATCGAGAACTGTACAATATACGGAAAAATTAAAATTTTCAGATCGAAGAAGAAAAGTTATGAACCTTAAATTAAATAATGAAGAAGAAAAAACGAAGAAAACGAAAAAAAGAAAAATAAAAAACGAAGAAAAAAAGAATTAGAATAAGAAAGTTAGTGTGGGATAGGTTGTGCAAAAACGGGGATGACACTATTAACATAAATAAATAAATAAAAAAGTTGTTATTTATACCTGGTCAAAATTTTGGCCTTTTGGAGAAATTTAATTGGTCCACATAAGCCCCTAAACACTCTCATTTCGATACCTCAGCATTAATAGTTAATACTATTAACAAAATGGAGGATATAAGATGCTACTAATCTTAAGAAACTAAAAAAAGCACATTATAAAGGCTGACAAGTGAAAAAAGACTTACTTCATCTCCATTTGAAACAATTGTCTTCTCGGATGATATTTTTCTCCAAAGCCAAGTTTTCTAGTCCATAATTCCTGAAAACAGATTATCCCAATTAAAATAAAAATTAAAATTATACTATAAAATGAAAATATGACTTGTGGACATGATTTAATGGCAGAAAATTAACCTCTCTTCTAAATATGAAGGAATCAAATCAATTATAAATATATGGTTGCACACAATTACAAATTCAAGGCTTTAAGCAGCATACAAGTAAGTCGAAATTTGCAACAGAAGTTAGAAAAAAGAATCTCTGTAAAGACAGAGCAACTACAGATCTGACATCTAGATTGATTAAATATACAAAAACAAAATTCAAGATGCAAATAGGGATGTGTAGTAAAAATGATATTAAAAAGGCAAAAAATGTATTAAAAAAAAAGGAAGAAGAAGGAAAAAAAAAGGTTCATATAATAAGATGCTGCTGCATGCTTATATTATGGAGAAAAAGCAAAACCGCCACATTACATACACAACAGCCTGGAAACCGCCACATTATAATAAAATATTGCTGCATGCTTACATCACATTGAGAAATATAAAACCAGGAAATGCCATTGAGACAATGAGACAGTACAACTTAGAGTTCCACCATAATTTGTCGTGTGATGTGAAAATTACAAAGTTACACTACGTTGCATTTTCATTTCATTTAGTAGAATTTGTTGTTCAACAATTCAGAAGTGCAAAAATATTCAGGTAGTGAATGGGTCGCAACAAAACATAAATAAATAAATAATAATAATAATAATAATAATAATAATAATAAAATTACAAAAAATTTACACAAAAATATTTTTATGCCTCAACATGCTATCGCTAGTGAAAATGTTACGAAATATACTAATTTACACATTCTCACTTTTCCAATCATCAATATTTAGGGGATGCTTGGTTGGAGGGTTTAGAGAGTAGGGAATGGGAAACACTATTAAAGTGGTGCTTGATAACTACCATACTATGGGTTTGATTGCCCAATTTTTGGTATTGAGCCATACCCCCCACAAACATGGGTTATCAAACCCATTAACCTCCACAATCAAACCCATTCCCATTGCCATTCCCATGAAATTCACCAAGCATCCCCTTAGTCACATCCAATTATATAACAAATTAAACATTACAGTAACTATCATAAGCACGCACTCAAATAACAAACACACTATTAACTTGGTTTTTTCAATCATCAATCACATCTAATCACTATTTTACTAAAAAAGTAATCACATAAACTATCATCATTGCGTTTGCCATCCTATATTCACTCCCACACTCATAATTTATTTCACATTTCCAAACAACTATTCACACTATTTTCTCCAAATTTAGCAAAGGGCATAACAAAAGACAAGCTATTATTCCCTCGTTTTCAACATTCTATCTTGTAGTTGGACTCATATGCTTGATACAACCACTGACTACAAAAATCATCAAATTCACTAATATGCTTGGATTTTCAGCACTATGAAAAACGTACTCGGATATATGGCAAAGTCTAAATTGTTTCGAGACATTAATTTAAAAATAACTATAGATAAACATATTAAAAGCAGCAATGCCGAGCTCTTCTTCTTACCTGTCAGAATGTAGAATTATATATATATATATATATATATATATATATATATATATATATATATATATATATATATATATATATATATTGCTTCAGAGTAATGGAAGAAATAATTTTATGAACTGTAATTCATCAATGCTCATTCATACTGAATAAATGGTTACAAAAAAAATGATCCACACGTTTTATACTCCACTACAAGACAAAGAATTAAAACTGCTTTTTTGTTCTCTTCTCACGTGTGAGTGCATGTGCATGAGTTTGCATGTTRATTTCATTTCATTTGCATTACATTTCACATTTTGACTAAGTCAACACCCCCCCCTTCAAGATGGGCCATGGTGATTGACAATGCCCATCTTGCCAAGGAGAAGATGAAACTGAGTAGTGGGCAGAGTCTTGGTAAATAGGTCAGCCAATTGCAGGGAAGAAGTAATGAACCGAGGTTGGAGGAATCCGTTCTTAAAATGATCTCGCACCAGATGACAATCAATTTCAAGATGCTTTGTTCTTTCATGAAATATAGGATTCTCAAGTATGTGAAGGGCTGCCATATTATCACACCATAGTGGGATAGGAAGAGGAATCTTAAGAAGGAAATCTGCAGCAATGTAAGAAATCCATTTTAGTTCACAAACAGTCGAACCCAAAGCTCTATACTCTGCTTCAGCAGAAGATCTAGAGACTGTTGTTTGTTTTTTTGTTTTCCAAGAAACCAGGGCTTGCCCAAGAAAGATGCAATAACCTGTAAGGGATCTCCTTGTACCTGGACATGATCCCCAATCAGCATCACTAAATGCAGTTAGGGTTTCTGCTGAACAACTAGGATAGAAAAGCCCTTGTGATGGATTGTTTTTCAAGTACCTGACCAAATGTAGAGCAGCATTCCAATGATCAGAAGAAGGAGAGTTAACAAACTGAGTAAGTTGCTGTATAGAATAGGTCACATCAGGTCTAGTYAAARTCAGATAAAGTAAACGGCCAACCAACCTCRTGTATTTAGCAGGATCATCAYAAGGTTTAGTGAGATCTYCAGTAAGTTTGGAACCAATGGGCAAAGGGGATGCCTCAGGTCTGCAACCAGTCATTCCAGTGTCTTTCAAGATATCAAGGATATATTTTCTTTGATGTAAGTATGTCCCCTGTGCACCTCTTGCAATCTCAACTCCCAGAAAGTATTTAGCTGGTCCCAAGTCTTTAATAGTGAACAAGGTATCTAGATAGGCCTTCAACTCAGTAATATCACCAAGATTATTTCCAATAATTAGAACATCATCAACATATATCAGAAGATCCATAAAAGAGGTGTCTGATCCTTTTGTGAAAAGACAGTGATCATGCTTGGACTGCAAAAAACCAAAGGATAGAAGCTTAGCATAAAACTCATTGTTCCATTCTCTTGATGCTTGTTTCAGGCCATAGAGGCTTCTGTTCAACTTGCAAAACTGTCCTGGAGCTGACTTAGTGTAACCAGGTGGTGGAATCATATAGACTTCTTCATGAAGATATCCATGCAAAAAGGCATTATTTATGTCTAGTTGATGCAGTGGCCAGGACTTTGAGGTAGCCAAAGCAATAAGCATTCTGACAGTAACAAGTTTGGCAACAGGGGAAAAACTGTCAAAAAAATCTATGCCTTGTTTCTGATGAAATCCTTTTGCCACAAGCCTAGCTTTGTGTCTCTCAACAGTACCATCAGGATTCATTTTCACTTTATACACCCACTTACAACCAATAGGCTGCTTCCCAGGAGGTAGTGCAGTTAAGGTCCATGTTTGATTGTCCTCCAGGGCTTCTATTTCCTTGTTCATTGCAAGTATACACTCATTAGATTTGCAGGCTTGATCATAGGTAGATGGCTCTGTGATCTTGTCAATGTTGGTTAGAAAGGCTAGATATTCTTTAGTGAACAGGGCAGAAGTGACATGAGGAAATGTGGAAATAGGATATGGTTTCCCTTCATCAATGAGGGGTATATCCTGATTATATGTGTGAGTGGTGTGACAGTTCATCACATAATCTGAGTGCCATGCAGGTGCTTTCTTATCTCTGGAGCTTTTTCTGGCTTGTAGAGGTTGAGAAATATTTATGGTAGGGTTTGGAGGATCAGCTGCAATTTCAACACATGGTAAAGGAATATGTCCAGGAAGTGGCTTGGATTATTTGTATGGTAGAATGTGCTCAAAGAAGATTACATCTCTTGATGTGAATATGTTTCCTGATTCCAGATCATACAATCTGTAACCTTTCTGACCACTAACATATCTAATCAGCACACACTTAGAAGCTCTAGGTGTGAATTTGGTTTTGTGTGGTAAGGTGTTTGTGGCATAGGCAAGGCAGCCAAATACCCTAAGTGAAAAAAGGTTAGTTTTGTGACCATAAAGCCTTTCAAAAGGTGATTCCCATTTTAGGACAGCACTAGGAAGCCTGTTTATAATGTAAGCAGCTGTGAGGATGGAATAAGGCCATAGTTTTGAAGGTAGGTTAGATTCAAACATCAAAGCCCTTGACACATTGAGTAGATGCCTGTGTTTTTTTTCAACAACTCCATTTTGTTGGGGAGTATAAACACAAGTATATTGATGCTGAATTCCCTGAGATTTGAGCAATTCTTGACATTCTTTACTCAGAAATTCTGAACCATTGTCTGTTCTGATTCTCTTGACAYATTTGTTAAACTGAGTGGGAYCCATCATAAAGAAATCTCTTAGGATGGTAAGTGACTCAGATTTATGTCCCATCATAAAGGTCCATGTGGCTRTGCTATAATCATCTACCACAGTGAGCATGTAAGGAGTATTTGTGACAGAAGGTTTGTTGTAGGGCCCCCATATGTCTACATGTATGAGCTCAAAGATATTCAGWGTTTGGATGTTGCTRGTAGGAAAAGGTAGCCTGCTRTGTTTGGAGATTTGGCATACATCACAGGGTTGATCTTCCAATTCATGATCACATAGGTGTTTTAGGTCAGGAATGTGCTTCAGTGCATGAGTAGAGAGGTGTCCCAGTCTTTTGTGCCAAGTGTCYAAATTGGCATCATGACRTGTCAMCAAGGCATTTGTCTGAATTGTGGCAGTGCTTGAATTTGAKATGGCTGGTGTTAATACATATAACTTTCCAATCAGTTCACCCCTTGCTATGATCTTTTCTGTCTTTTCATCTTGGAGTAAGCAATGATCTGAGTAAAATGTGCTTTTAATTCTTGATTGAGCTGCAATCTGACCCACTGACAGCAGATTGTATTTGAATGAAGGAACTAGAAGTACTTCTGACAAAGTTAGGACTTCATTTACCTGGACATTTCCCACATGAGATACTAGTTTTTGTGTTCCATCAGGTAGGAAAACTGAAATCTGAGAATTTATAGCCATCAAGCCTGTCATGCTGGCCCCTGTATCAATAATCCAACTCCCATCCTTAACTGTGTCATGAGTAGATAATGCAAAGTGCAATACAGGATCATTTTCACATTTGACAAGGTTCACATAGTTATTTCCTGTGTTGTTTTCACTTGCAAATCCCTTTTCTGTGAAGTATTTTGTGATTTCCTTTTGGATCATTGAGGATATGTCAAGCTGAACATCATTTGAACATTGTGAATCAGCAGGGTTTCTCAAATTGTTCCCATCCCTTGTGCTGGTCAAGTTCGCACTGACTTTGTTTCTTTGATCTTTGAGATCCTTGTACCAGTCTGGTACCCCATGCAGTTTGAAACATTCTGACCTTTCATGACCAGTTCCTTTGCAGTGGTCACAAACTAGGTTGTATTTTTCTTCCTTGCTTCTTCTCATGTTGAATTTTCCTGTGTGATTTCCTTGATTTGAATTCCAGCTGTTCTGCAAACCTTTTCCATAGTAATTGTTTTTTGTTTGAAAACCAGGAGTTTGTGCTTTGTTTTTATGTGTGTAGTTCCTTCCTGTATTTCCATATCTGGTCAATAATGCTGAGTTATCATTCAAATCAGCACCTATGTTCTGCAAACTTCTTTGTTTTTCAACTCTGAGCACCATGGAGTAAGCTTTGTTCACAGTTGGTAAGGGATCCATTAGGAGAACCTGACTCCTAACATTTTCATAGCTACCACTCAGTCCCATTAAAAACTGCATGAGTTTTCTGTTCTGTTCAATTTCATGCAATCCTTTTTCAGAACCAAAGGTACAAGCAGGAACATGCATTAAAGAAGAATATTCATCCCATAATTCTTTAACTTTGTGAAGTAAACAGCAGCAGAGTTATTTACTTGTGATAAAGTAGTGATTTCTTTTTCCAATTGGAACAGTAGGGGACCATTACTTTCCCCAAATCTTTCACAGAGATCAGTCCACGATTCCCTAGCAGAATCTACATACAGAAAAGCTTCAACTATGTCCTTTGAAATTGAATTTAACAGCCACGATGTTATCATGTAATCCACTTTTCTCCATTGATCAAATGAAGCCGAATCATTCTGGGGTTTTACAACTGTGCCATCTATGAACCCTAGCTTATTTTTTGCACCGAGTGAAATTTTTATGGATCTGCTCCATGGAAGGAAGTTGTTACCTGTAAGTTGTGTAGAAACTAGAGCCATGCCTGGGTGATCCGAGCTCTGCATATGTAGTGGATCATCATCTCGGATTGCGATTTGATTTGCTGAAGAGGAGGCTGTATTTTTTAATAGAATATTTTGATTGTTCTCATTAAATTTGGAAATTCCAGATTATCAAATCTGTAATTCTTATTTGTGTTTTTTTCCAGATCTGTAATTCTATTTGTGAAAAATACGC
>BMAC01000352.1:161830-181964 GCA_014905375.1 Phtheirospermum japonicum | reverse complement strand
TATAATATATATATATATATATATATATATATATATATATATATAATTCTACATGGTATCCAGAGCCCAGGCCATTAATTCTTCTTCTCCATCACCAAACTCACAATACAGTAACAGAACAGAGCTTTAATGGCGGGCAGAATGGCAATGAATGCCTGGCCAGCGCTAAACTCGATTATATCCAAAACCGTCTAAAAAATTAAGGCCTGTGAAGATTTAAAAAAAAAAAACTAATCGATAATCAGAAATTCAGAAAAAAAAAATATTTGTCTGTGGACTCTCTTCAGATAAATCTGAACTCCAAGAATACTGTTGCTGAAAAAATGTAATTTAGGAATAGCATCAAGCTTCACCAAAATAATAATAATAATAATAATAATAATAATAATAATAATAATAATAATAATAATAATAATAATAATAACAACCTTCTAAAATATCATGAACAGAAAAATCATGTGCGTAGAGAATATTTATAACCTAGCTTAATGGAGTTATTCAAATCAATATACAGATTACCAGAATATGAAAACAATATCCAAGTGAAACCTATAACAAAAACCCGAAATCCCCAATTTCATGAAGAGAAAACACAATAAAAAGAGAATACAGTAATCAAACCCTCGGCAACACAGTTTCCGCATTTAGGAAGAATTATCTGAAATAGGATCCAAATACGAAATTCGCTTAATCACGAACCGTACCAGCAAAATTGATGGCAAATTACTGCTTAACAGGCACAATCTGCCTCTTGGTTTTGTACTCTACAACTTAATATAGGTAAGAAAATAATAAGAGGAACAACACTTCAAGGAGAGAGAGAGAGATGAATAATTCAGCAACAAATGTTTACCCAAAAGCACGATAATATCAAAATCAAATCCTTACCTTCAATCGATTGCGTGCCCTTGAAAATTTCGAATGAATAAAATAAAAAACTAGTTATTTTTATGCTGGACATGAGATGCACATATGAAAAGAAATAAATCGGAAAACCAAATCTGTTGGACATGCGCAAATCGAAACTCACCAAAAAACAAAAAGGAGAAATGAGAAACCATCAATATTCAACACTTGTAGAATTGAGCAAATCAGGGTGGGTTTCTCGTAAAGATTCTTGGATTCTTTGGAATATATTAGAAAGATTTTATGTACTTCTTTGGGATTTTTCAACTTGGGATTGTCGCAATTGAGCAATCGAAAATGATTTTTTTTTGGAGCGGCGGTCGAGAGAGAAGGATGGCCGAGAGAGCACACGAAAACCTAGTTTTTCTAAGAGCAATTGAAATGAGTAAAAATTTGTTATTTATACCTAGTTAGAATTTTGGCCTCCTCCCAAAATAGACCCCCTATGAACCACAGGCCGACACGTCATTTTTGGAGATTTTCTATTGGTCCACATCAGCCCTGGAACACTCTCATTTCGACACCTCAGCATTAATAGTTAACACTATTAACAATATGGAGGATAATTTATATAAAAGTATTACAAAATGTAGTAAAAGTATCACAACTTAAGTTAAAAGTATCATAGTTTTTAAGCGAAAATACATTATATTATAATCTTTATCGAGTATTATAAAATGCAATAAAATACTAAAAAAACATGTTATACTTTTACTTACTATGTTTTGTGATACATGATCAACTATTTGTAATATTAATTATTAAAATGAAATAGGCATAGATGTAAGCAAAAAAAAAATGTGAAAGTTTTTTGTAATATTCTAATAGCATTTTATGATACTTTGATTTTTGTTCAAAAAAAGATGTAAAAATATAAAATAGAGCATATGTTACTTTTACTCGATTTTTTGATACTTGTAGTTGAACTTGTAATACTTTAATTTTAAATTAAATGTGTGATACTTATATCTAATTTTGTAATACTTAAAATTGGGTAGATTCAGACCTTTTTTCCAATTTTCTTTTTAAATCTTGAATTAGCATTATTGTAAGTGGAATGAGAGGAGTTGAGAGGTAGTGATCGATCGAAATTTGGTCCGATAAATCGTTATAGATCGGAGATCAAAGTCGGTGAATTTGTGACTTTGACCTTAAATCTGCAGTTATTGGAGAATAAAATTGTAAATTCAATTTCGAATCTAAAATGAGGCATACGAGATGCTTCCAATTATATAAGATTTGTAAAAAAATACTATCGGTGAACGACGATAGTTGTGACCGGTGACGGCCGCCGACAAGTGGCAAATGACAATGACAACTTGATTCTGGTGGTGGGGACACTTGTACGTGTGCGCTTGTTTGGTAGATGGAAATAGAAATTAATATTTTTTTAATTGATTAATGAATTAGGCCGGGAACTACCCAAAAAAGAATAGACGGTCAAACCGGGAAAATTGATTGTTCTAATTATCGTGCTCACAAATTATGTCTGTTTTGCCACTCCTCCACCGAACAAACCCTAATCTTACAACTACATACCGCATCCTTCAATGAAAATTAACTGAGGTGAACGTTGGATTTCTTAAACCTGGATGACTGGAGGTGTAATTAACCCCAAATAAATTATTTGACAAAATACTGTTACGACTGTGTGAGAAAAGTTGCAGAAGTAAATGACAAAATAAGGAGATTTCTGGAAAATAAAACATTCTTCCCCCCTCACTCCATTACATCTCTATCTTTATAAGGTGGTTCTTATCATTATACGTGGCATAAAAAATTAACTCACGGAGTATACTCGGCTAAATATCTAGGCTTTGTCCTTGCACGAATTCCTCTTCTTGGGCCTAATGTATTAGCTTAGGCCTCCTTATCCTTCCCTTCTGTGGTTGGACCATTAAGCATAACATCACCCTCTCCTAGAAGAACAACCTTGTCCTCAAGGTTGAAATGTGGATAAATTTCACAAAATTCATGTTCATCCACACAAGTAGACTCTTCGCGAGGAAGATGAAGCCAGTGCACCAATAATTAGCGGCATGACTGGTGCTGATATAGAACCGTCTTCGACGCTATAATTTCCAAAGGCTCTAACTGAGGTAGCAACAGATAAGGCAGAATAGTGCTTGGCTTCATAGATGCGGGATCAAACCCGTGAGCCTTCTTGAGCAAAGCCACGTGGAATACATTATGAATACAGACTGTATCAGGCAAATTCAGTCTATAGGCCACCTTACCGATGCGTTGTAAAACTTGAAATGGGCTAAAAAATCTGTGACCTAATTGTTTATTTCCATGCCCATGAACGGTACCTTGCCGATATGTCTGCAACTTAACAAATACCCAGTCTCCCACTTCGTAATTCTTCTCAGAACGGTGTTTATCGGCCTGCGCTTTCATCCGTGCTTGAGCTCATTAGAGGCTGATCTTTAGTTGGGATAAAAACTGATCTCTTTGCTTCAACTCTTGGTCCAATGAAGCATTCGGTGATGAATATGGTACGTAAGAGATTAGCGTAGGTGGGTCTCGACCATAGACTCCCAAGAAAGTATTCATGCTCACAGCCGTATGGAAAGCGGTGTTGTACCAATACTTAGCTCAAGCAAGATATTTAACCCATATATTTGGTGTATCCATCACAAAGCTCCTCAAATACATTTCCAACGTGTGATTGACTCTCAGTCTTACCATCTGTTTGAGGATGGTACGCAGTTGAGAAATTTAGTGTTGTACCATGTAGTTCAAAAAAAAAAAAAATTTCTAAAGTGAGCTCAAGAATAGCTTGTCTCTATCACTAACCATAGAACGAGGAATCCCATGTAATTTCAAGACACCATTGAAAAATTCCTCAGCGGCCTTCCCACTTGTTGCTTTAGCTGCTAATGGAAAAAATGTGCATATTTACTTAACCGATCTACCAGTACTAAGATCTCAGAATATCCCTTAGAAGGGGGTAGTCCAGTGATAAAATCAAGGGAAATATCCTCCCAAATTTGAGTGGGAATTGACAAGGGCTGAAGCAATCCTGGCGGAGCCAGAGTAGAAGTTTTCACCTGTTGACATATTAGACAGTGGTCAATACATTGGCGCACATACTTGCGCTGACCAATAACAGTTGGCAGCAAGGCGTTGGAAAGTATGCAAGAAACCTGCATGATCACCAAGGGTGGAGCTATGAAATTCCCGAAGTACCAACTCTTTAAATGAATCTGGAACAAGCAACCGACGCTTAAAATAAATTACTCCATCTACAACACTGTAGGCAATGAAATATGTTGGGTGATCTCAAATGTTGCGTTTGAGTTGGATCATATCTAGATCAGTGTCATGGGCCATTCAAAGTTGTTGTAAAACCGGAACTTGAACAGTAACTAAGGTTTGTAATGAACCAACCAATGGGTTGTAAGAGAGAGCATCAACCACAATATTGTCGTGGCCTGGTTTGTAAACTATTGAAAAATCAAAACCAAGAAGCTTGGTGAGCCATTTTTGCTGGTTCGGAGTATGAATTCTTTGATCCATCATCACTTTCAAGCTGACTTGGTCCGTTCGAATGATAAAATGGCGGCCCAATAAATATTGATGCCACTTAGCCATGACTACCGTTATAGCCATCATTTATCTATAATTATAGGTCGATGCACTTTGTGCTCGTGGACATAATATTTTACTAAAATAGACGATAGGTCGATTATCTTGTAAAAGGGCTGCACCAATACCAAAGCCCGAGGCATCAGTTTCAAGAACAAACGGCTTATCAAATTCAGGCAAAACCAATATGGGGTCTGAAACCAAAGCACGATGTAAGGAATGAAAAGTATCCTGAGCCGCGATACTCCATTTGAAATTATTTGCTTTGATCAAGTCAGTGAGAGGTACAGCTAATGAGGTGTGCCCTTGGATAAATCGTCGATAATACCCACTAAGGCCTAGGAACCCACATAATTATTTAATTGATTTTAGAATAGGCCACTCTAACACAGCTTGAACCTTTTGAGGATCCATATCAACTCCCACATCTGAAATCACATGCCCCAAATAATCAACCTGATGTTGCGCAAAAACACATTTAGAGAGTTTCACATAAAACAGGTGCTCTTTTAAAACCTGTAACACCACTTCCAGCTGAGCCAAATGTTCCACAAAATCATTACTATACACAAGAATGTCATTAAAAAACGAGCACAAATTCTCGTAAGAAATGTCGAAAAAAACCATTCATTACAGATTGAAACGTTATAGGTACATTCATTAGTGATTCGCATGAATTTTTCTTGATTTTTATATATATTTGGTTAGTGTCTTATTTGGATTTGTTATTGAATTCAGCGTAAATTGGATAGATTGAGCATATTTTCATATTTGTGTATCTTCGGCTTATTATACCATGATTTGATCTATGATATTAGATTTTATGTTTATTTTAGGGATTTTGAAGTGGTTCAGTTTTAATATGGACGAGTGTGGGCCCACGAGTGGAGTTTCAAAGAAATTGGGACCCAATTTGATGTATTACCTCTAACACTGGGCATGTTTTCCACACTGGGTTACCCAATGTCATTACACCGAATTGACCCACTTAAGTCACGTCCGGTCGGATGTTTCCTACTGGACTCACATTCGGTCGGATGGATCAAACATCTAACGGGATTAGCTTATGTATTACCGCTGACACTGGTTATGTTGTCCACACTGGGTTACCCAATGTCAGCACAATTTCGGGAACTTAGAGCCCTCGGCCCATTAAACGAACAGGCCCACTTTCGTGATTTTAAAGGAGAAGCTCCCATCAGTAGAGAGACACACCTACGAGGGACAAAAACCCTCTTTCTCTTCTCAAACCTCTTGGATTGACAACCCAAGAGTGTTCTTTATTCTTTTTCTCAAATCAAACTCTAGTTTCTTAGATTTTAGATAGATTAGTTGGTAGATCTTAGTTTAATTTCGCTTGAACGCTGTTACTCTTCTTAATTAATTAGTAAGTTTTCAATTCCTTGCTGTTACTATTCGAATTTCTTATTTTCTTTAGTAGTTTAGTTATAATTTCTTGTAATATTAGTTGTTTAATGCTTGGAAATTCACACGATAATATTTAATGCTCTTGAATGTTCATTCTCCTTGTGTTCATGGTTCTTGATTATTTTGGGTTTATATTATTGAACATGCTGATGATTGTTGGCTAGAATTTACGAGTCTGGAGCCTAGAATCATTTAAAACCATCTGTTGGGATGATTTGGTGCTTAATTTACAAGTTGGGATTGACAACCCTAGATCGTAGGCTAAGTGTTCGATGAAATGCTAAAAGATCGTGGAGATGATTCTAGAGCCCTAGACCACCATTTTCACAATCTTTTCAAAGCTTTTGACTCCATTGCTTAGTTTTATTAACGTTAGATAAGCTCTTGCGGAGAGATTGACACCCTCTTAGCAATATTAGTTTAAATTCATCTCTTAGTTTAATCTTTTAGTTAAGTTCTTGCGTGGAGATTGACGCCCTCTTTGGAAGATTAGTTTTAAATGCTAGTTTAATTTGCTACTTAGCTTTATAAACATTAGTTAAATTCTTGCGTAGAGATTGACGCCCTCTTAGCAAGATTAGTTTAAATTTGTAGTTTGCTAAAATGATCAAACAAAATCCCTTTGGTTTGTGTGTTTAGATTATATTTTTCTTTATTTTCTCATTCGTAAAAACAAACATAAAAACTACTTCCGATTAGCCTTCCTCGAGAGATTCAACTCGGTTTAACTTGCCAATCTATAGTGATCCCGTTCTCTTGTGGGAAAACTTGCTTTTAAAATGTAGACGCGCATTGTTTAACTTATTTTAATTTTCAAAGGAGCAAAAAGTCCGAATTAGTTAGACCGGTGGCATGACTAAAAATTCATAGTGCCCATCATGTGTGCGAAATGCCGTCTTGAAGATATCTTCATCGCGAACCCGAATTTGGTGATAACCAGAACGAAGGTCTAACTTAAAAAAATAACGAGCACCATGTAGCTCATCAAGAAATTCATCCACCGTTGGAATTGGAAAATTATCCTTCACCTTGATGGCATTTAAAGCACGATAATCCGTGTAAAATCGCCAAGTGCCATCTTTCTTCTTAACCAATATAATTGGAGAAGAGAATGGACTAGTGCTCACACGGATGAGATCAGTTTCGAGCATTTCTTGTACCGCCCGCTCTATCTCTGATTTTTAAAAATGAAAATATCTTTATGGTTTAACATTTACCGGCGTTGTGTTAGGATGCAAATGAATTGCGTGATGACGAGAACAAACTTGAGGCAGTGATTGCGGTGTAGCAAAAACATCTAGAAATCGATCCAATAGTGATTAGACATCAATGTGATTAGTCCTAGAGGGGGAAGGAGCATCCGAGCGAACCACAATTAAGCTGAAAAAAGTCGCAACAGAGTCAGTATGTACTATACACTTGAGACTGTTAAACTGACATGGAGACACCAAGGGAATATCCTCGCCTTTTAACATAATATTTGAATCATTGACCCTGAAGGTCATTGTGAGGTCCGCGTAATTTTTAACCACTGGAACTAAGGTGTCTAACCACAACACACCCAAAAAACATACAAATTAGTCTTAATCGAATGGCCTTGAATCATAATTCTTGCATCACGGATGCAACCATCACACAATAACTTCTGCCCATTGCCAACTGCCACGTTGATCCAAACTTTTGTGCACCCCTTTTTAATAAATTAATTTAAAAGCACGTCAGTTTGCTCGCAAGAGTACGAGGTACTTGTAGGGTGATGAGTTTGACTCGAGTCGTATCTCTCGAGGAAACAACTATTCGATCTTTCGGATGTTTTTCTCAATTACGAATAGAAATAAAATACATGTACATTTGGGGTTTTAAAGAGATTGAATTGATCATTATGAACTAAAGAAGTAATTAAACTAAGGATATTTAAACTAATTATTCTAAACTATATTATCAATTACGAGCAATAACTAAATTATCAATAAAACGCAATCATGAACTAAACCTAATTAACGAATCTAAGAGCATGAACATAATAAATTATCACTAAGCAATGTATCATATGAATCTAAGAACGAATAACTAAGCATAAATCAACTCGCATAAATAAACTAAATTAAACCAATATCCAATCATAAAACGATTAAGCTATTTAAACTAGTTCTAGCATTAACTAATCAAGCAATTAACTAGAAAATTAACTACGTAACTAATTAAGAGTTTACAGAACTTATTGGAACTAAGAAAAGCAGTAAAAATCTCCAGCTATTCCGGAGTTGCACGTCGATCTTGGGCGAAGATTGAATCCCGAACGTGAATTCGATATTTTGGACGCGTTGTTCTTCGATCCCTGATCTCCGTCTTCAAATATCGTTATGAGATATGGGATTATTGTTATTGTAAGCTAAGGAACCCTAGGTAGTCGTGTATATGTCCAAAAATCCGAAATATGGAGGGTTTATATAGATATTGCAAGTCTTGGCGCATAAGAAACCCTAAAATCCAAATTCTGGGCCGTCGCGTCAACGGTGCGTCGACCGACGCAGGCTGGCTCTCGACGTCGATGCGTCCTGGGTGTGCGCGTCGGCTGGGCGGGTGCGTCGACTGACGCGTGCTTGGATTGACGCTTCAGAAAGTTGTGTCGACGCTGCGTCGGTTGACGCGTCTTCAATCGACGCTTCAGAATGTTGCGTCGGCTGTGCGTTGATCATTGCGGGCGGTGACTCACGTCGACGCTTGCGTCGATCGACGCGACAGAGAGCCTGTCTCGGTTCTCGATCTTTTTGCTACTCGTTTCACCGGAAAGCTCGTTCTCCAATTTTTGAACATCAAACTTTGTCTATTACGCGCTGAACTCTTCCGGTTACTTAGTTGTAAGGTGAAAAACAACTAAATATCACCTATTTGCATCAATTATGATTAAAATACGGTAAAATAACCTGGAACTATAAAATACGGAATTAATGCTTAAATCGTCCAACTTATACCAAAAACAAATAGAAAAACGAACTAAAAAGCTAATAAAAATAAGGACAAATCTACGTAAATCAACTACCCCATGCTTAATTGGTTTGTTCGTCCTCGAACAAACGATAAATCCAAAGTATAACTATAATGAAAATAAGTTCAAGCAAAGAGTCGTGCTATGCTACATACGTAATTTTGAGAATATAGGTGCAAGTCACGCAACGTCAATCACTCGACCATTATTACATTATCGCTCCAAAACAAAATCATGATTCCTCACGAAGGATAATTTATAAGTGTACGCTCAAAAGCACTCAAGTATTTTCTGCATGGGACGTGTATACACTCAGATCATACAATTACATGCACAATAAATAAGCACCGAAAATCAATCTCTTTTCAATCGCAAATTAAGTGTGCTGTCACTACTAAGAATCAGAAAAGGTCTTTACGGGTTGTAGTGTAAGGATTTTTGGACGGGTGTGGAATATATAAGTCGTGTGGCTAATCGCTCACTCTACCTAATCTAATCAAGAAGCAATATCTTCACCTCGTACAAAAGAAAAACCTCACTAAACACTCATAACGTAGCCTTTTAAATATAGGCTATTTCCCAACTCGCAAACCGTAAAACCGACTTGAAGCTCAGAAACCACTTAATCACAACTCTTTTGCCTTTTAAACATAAGGCCTCATAAAATAAACAATTAGACTCAAGCCTATACAAGTGCGTAGGCAATTACTAACACAAGACCCACCATCTTTCTTATTATTTTTTTTTTATCTTTCCTCCGTTTATTCTTTTTATGGGGTTTCTCTCTTTTTTTTATTTTATTATTTTTTTTAGATGGTGGTACTTACTCACAAAATAATAAATTCCTAATAACAATTCCAAGACTCAAATAACCAATAAAAATACGAACTCCTACCCCACGCTTTTAATGGGTTAGTAGGGGTCGACTCAATAAAATCACTCATGGCTAAAAGCATGGATTATTTGGCTATGATTGGCTCATTCGAAATTTATAGTGGCTAAAAATATATGGATATGGTCGGAATAGGGTTTTATATGCGCCTTAACTTCATTTTCAAAGTCGACCACACACAGCGGTTTCAAAGAGATATCAAGACTGAAACTTATTCAAGCACAAGCAAAGATGATAATCACTCAGGCTACTCACTGGCTTTTTGCATGAAAATATTTTGAATTGACGCTGCTTTTAAGGTTTTGTGAAATCAATTGCGTCCAAGTACCATTTTACAATATATAAATAATAATTTTTTAAAAAAATTATGCACTTATGCACGCTCAAAAACAAAAACAAATAATCATACGTAGTCAACTTCGACAGGCAAGCCATACAAACACAATTATCACATAGGAATAGCAATTAATCGCACTTAAGCATATAATTATTACAGGCCAAGTATTAAATAAAATTACACAATTAATCAATACAAATCACACTCGACCACCCCCCTCTCTAAAAATCCCGACAATCTCCTGATTGCCACAAATACATCAAAAATCAAAAAGAGGAAGGAAAAAGAAAACATCCCTGGAATAATAGTAGTCGAGCCGCTACTCGTCGAATTGTGCAATTTGGCCTTGCTTCCATGTGCGCCATATGAATTGTCCTAAAAAAAATAAAACAAGCAAAAACAAACAAAAAAACAATATTTTTGGATTTTTTATATTTTTCCATTTTTTTTATTAAAAAAAAACATAATAATAAAAATAAAGATACAAGATTAGAACTCGCGGGAATCATCATCCTCGGGGTTCTCGTCGACGTCCATGCTAGGTGTGGGGTATGCCGCCTCAAATCGTTCCTCGAGATTCGAAATGCGAGCTCGTATCTTCCTTAAGCTCCAACGGTTTTGCTCGTGGTTCGTATCAATCTTCTCGTCGATGATTTGGAGCTTATCGAACATCTTCAATTGAAATGCTCGGTTTTCTTCAAAAAATTAGCTCCAATCGGGATTCGGGCCCGAAGTAGAACGACGGGCTTGCTCCATATTCTTGTCGCCATCGTCGTTGTCCGGTCGAGACGAAGATCCTCCTTGAGTCGAAGACCTCACTCGGGGTGCAGGGGCATGTGTCAATGAAAGTGAAGTAGTCCCGAGTGGATGAAAACCGCTTTCGGCCGGATCGAACCCGAAGTGACGGGCGAGGCCGATTATGTACGATGCGAAGGAGAGAAGTGGAGTCTTGCTTCTCGGAGTTCCCTTAGTAACGTTATATAGTCCTTACAAAATTAACGGGAAAAGCCGGACTTGACGACCATCGAGAAGACATTGAAGAACGTAGAGCTCAAACTTGGTCGCGTAGGTGGCCTCGTTCTTGCATAAAATAATGTGTCCGAGGATTTTGTAGGTGACATATAGGGCATCGTCTTGAATTTTTGAACCAGGAAATCGCTTGCAATCGCTCGTATTTCCCCCGGTGATCATCCCCCCAAAAGAGGCTAAGTCGAAGCCTTGAACTCCTACCGGGTGGTCCCCTCCGGTCGGGAAACCAAATATGTTGCCAAAAATCTCCTCGTCGACACAAACATCATTCCCACCTAGCCGACACGTGAACGTCTCGTCGTTCCGGATTGCTAAAGTAGAGAAAAATTCGAGCATAAGCTCGCTAAATCCGGAAAGGTGCATTTGGGCGAAATACCCACAACCGAGGCCGTTGACATAGCGAGAAAGGTCGGTATGGTGTTCCGAGCCATTCGAGGCCTCCTCCTCAAGTCCATTTACGTTCAAAATCCTATGTGTAGCGAACCCCCATTTTCGAATAGTTTTGAACATGTCCCTTCCTTTTTGTCGTAAATTTGGAACGGTGCTCCATATTTCCCCGAGATATCCTTGCGTTTACCCGCTCGAGACATTATCAAACAATACGAAAATGAACGGGAATGATAATTCTAGAAAATAAACCTCTTTGCTTCTTTGGGGAATTTTGTCGAACACTTGGCGTGCGTGTTCAACCAACAAAATACTTGAGCAATTCTTGCACCAACAACTTCCCAACACAACCAACAACAAATAATATGGTCCCAAGAGAGTTTCAATCGAAGTACCTCAAAGATTGTAGCTCGAATTTTGCCCGTTTCCGGAAAATTACCCATATTTGAAACTTGGCCCTTATTTGCTCCAACCCTTTGTAGCTTGTTGTGGATATGGGGGCGTGTTTTTATGGGCTTGTGGTATGTTAGAGACGAATTGTTGCGAATTGGTGATGAAGTTTTGGTGATTGTTTGCTAGAGTTTTGAAGAAAGAAAATTTTGGAAAAAGAAAGGAAGGATTTGGAGTTGGGGAATGAAAAGTGAAGGGAAAAAGGAGTTTGGGACGAATTTAAGCTCCTCCCCAGCTTATTCCCACGGGTCAAGAGTCTATGGGTCGGGTTGATCGGGCAAAACCCGGTTTTAAATGCGTTCTGGGCCGGTTACAGGGTCGCATCGATGCTCGTGTCAGTCGACGCGACAGAGACTAAAATCTCGGCATCTGCATCGATGCCGCGTCGACTGACGCGAGCAGTCTCGGCGTCGACGCGGGCGGAATCCTGGGCGACTTTTTCTTCGCTCGTTCGATCATTTCTCCTCATCCGAGTTCTTCCATCTGTTCTAAAAAGATAAAAAACAAAAAAAAAATAATAAAATACAAAAGGATACAAATGCTCGGGTTGCCTCCCGAGAAGCACAAATTTTAACGTCGCTTGATCGACGCTATATTGCTCGTTTAATTCCAAACGTACGGTGGATCTCCAAACTCCACTGACTCGTGATCATGATTCATCTTTCTTCCATCATGATAAGGCTTCAGTCTATTCTTCTGAACTTGAAAGGATGATTTTCCGACCTCATCATACAACGTGGCTACGCCGTACTCATCTAATTCTTTTATCGAGAACGGTCCGCTCCATGCAGCTCCAAAATCAGCTGGGTCATATTTACGCTCGTGATTATACAGTACTAATTCTCCAACCTCAAACTGCAAGTTTTTGAATTCGTTGGTGCGATTTCCTTTTGATTTCTTCTTCTCTCTCGTCTAATCGTCGAGATATGCCTCGCCCTTGTTCTTTTTGCATGAATTTTTTTTGTTAGGGTCGAGGAAATCGTGCCTTGGCCGACTTATTGGTGGCTTCAACTTCACCCTTTGTTCAAACTCATGTGCTTTGCTCTCCACATCTAAATCATCTAAAAATTCCTCTACAATATCGCGCATGTCAATACCTAGCAACTCGATCAAGTCTTCTCCACTTAAGTGCATATGCTCCTCAAACTCGTCGTACTCCTTGCTTGAATCAACTCATTTATCCCCTCCCTCGATAGAAAATCTGGCGTCGTCCCCATCGCTCAGTTTGTTCAAAGTTGCGATTTCTCGTAACTCATTTACGCATGATGTAATGGGGTCAACGAATGAATCATCCTCTTGCATGACGGGGGAGGGAGTGTTTTGAATATATCTTAGAGAAAACGTCACTGTTTCGCCCAAAACTGTCATTGTCATCCTCCCTTTATGAACATCAATTAGAGTATGGGAATTAGACATGAACGGGTGCCCCAATAAAATGGTATGCTCAGTGCTTCCAGTCGGAACTTCTCCAATGTCTATAACCACAAAATCAATCGTAAGTACGAGCTCTCCAACTTGTACTAAAACATCCTCAACTATTCCCAAGGGTCATCGGGTTGAGCGATCTGCCAATTGTAGCCGCATGGTTTTCGGCTTTAGTGGTCCAAGATCAAAAGCTTGATAAAGTGAATATGGCAGTAAATTTATTCCTGATCCAAGATCCAACATTCCTATTGCTTTCTGCCCATTAGCTAATGAAATAGTGATGCAGAAACTTCCAGGATCGCGTTCCTTGGGTGGCAATGGCTTCTTAAAAATTGCGCTAATTTCCTTCGGTAATGGTACGTATTGATCCATCACTAAGCGTCTCTCCTTCGAGGCAAGTTCCTTAAAAAATTTAACGTAGGCGGGCATTGTTTTGATTACCTCCAAAAGTGGTAGGTTGATATTGACATTCTTTAAGAGGTTGTATAGCTCCATGAACCTCTTGTTCTCTTTCGCTGGACGCCAACGGCTTGGAAAAGGAACAACATCCTTAAATTGCATCGTTGATTGCTTCGGCAGTGATGGTTCGTCTTTGCCAAGGGTGTTGTTCGGAATCGTCCCTTGAATGGAACCAGGCAAGTATCTATTGGTGGATTTATGTATCTTGTCTACTGGTTTAGGAACAATTTCCTCATCCTGGTCCACTATGCCATTGTCGATCTTCTTCCCACTGCGAAGGACGTGAACCGCCGAAGCTTGCTCCGGTTGACTTGGTAGCTTGTCCTTCTCCTTATTTGACCTTGGAAAGTCAGTTGCTAGTTGGCCCATAGTTCTTTCCATCCTATCCATGTTTTTAGCTAGATCATGCACAACACCGGAAAGATGGTCAATTCCGTTCACCTTCTTCGAGAGTTCATCAATCTTTGCGTTCACCTTTGTAAGTCCCTCTCTATTGCTGATCGCCTCGGCCACTTGATTTTGCTGCCAAACCAACAGCTGATCATTTGGTTGAGTCGCATTAGACGCCTTCCCTTGCGTATGAAAATTATTTTGTGGCGGCGGCACTGGTGGTGCTTGTGCATATTGTGGTGGGGGATATTGTGGATTAGGTGGCATATGATTTGGATTTCCAGGGCCCCACTTGAAAAGAGGATTATCACGTTGCGGTGTGTACTTCTTTTGATTCGAATAATATTGGATCGCGTTAACATCCTCATGCTACTCAATGTTGTTTGGACACACATCCGCTGAATGCTGGGGGGATCCACACTGATTACATGTTACGACCATCCTTTGTGTAGTGGCCTTGCTAGCTCGCTCAGCTTTCCAAGTAGTTAATTTCTCGTCAAATATCTCCTCACATTTCGCCTTGACTAACTTGCCGTCATCTAAATCAGGATCGGGGATGGAAACTTCGTTAACCCTCATTTTACGAGGCCGAAAGTTGGTTTGTCTAGATTTTTTGCTTTGATTTTCCAACACCCGCCTCGCCTCGGTGGCAGTCAAATCTTCAAAATCTCCTCCCGCTGCTATCTCTACTTCTCGTTTCCCATGGTCTAATAAACCATCGAAGAAAAACTGGTTAGTCATCTTCGAAGAATAGTTGTGGTGGGGGCAAGCTTGCAAAAGCGTCTTGTAACGTTCCCAAGTTTCATGAAATTGCTCTCCCTCCAACTACTAAAAAGTAGCAATTTGCCGCCGAAGATGCCCCGTAGTTTGGGCCGAATAGTATTGATTTAAAAATTTCTCACTGATCATATCCCAGTCAGTCAACGAACCAGGCTCTAGGGATAGTAGCCATGACTTTGCCTTGTCCTTCATACTATATGGGAAACAAATCATTTGTACCTCCTCTTGGTTAAGGCCATGAACCACAAATCTTCCAACTTCATCTACAAAATAATTCAAAAATGCCAAAGGGTCTTCATGAGCACTTCCGTGGAAAGTCGGGAGTAAATTAAGTTGGTGCGGTTTGATCTCCACTTCTCTTGATATAGGTCCAAGAACAGTAGCGGACCTAAAGGGTACAACCTTTGGATGCGCCAAATCGCGCTGCCTAGGTGCTCGATCTCCCCTTGGTTCCCTAACTCGGTCATTTGCTCTCTCGTAGTGATCGTCATATGTGTAATGGTTCTCGCGCTCGTATCTTATTCCGAGATTGTTTTGCTCATAACCATGATCTTGGTTCTCCAACCACTCGTTCACATGACTTTGATTGTTAACATAAGCATCACGCTGCAAAAAATCCTCATTCCTAAATGCCATGTTCTCGATGTTGTGTTGACGCATGAAATTGTCGTTTACCTCTTCGTTTTGCCTCATATTTGCCATGTTGGGTTGGTGATTGACTATGTTGTGCTGCTGGTTAACTCCTTCATTTCTCCCCTCGTCTCATCTCAAGTTCTCCATGTGTTGCTGACAATTAGCCCAATTAGCTCGGGGTTGTGGTTGTCCATGCAAAACGATTGGTTCACTACCATACTCATTTCGAATGGGGCGTGGTGGTGATCTCTGGTGAATCGCCGTTTTGAACTGAATGTGCTCCTAACATAATGTCGAGAGCTTGATCGCAAGCAAAATCAGTTGCTGTCAAGGAATTGTCCTCGGGAATAAAAGCGGGTCTTGGTCTTGGCGGATTTGAACGGTGAATGTTGTCAATGAATGGTGCAAGGTCGCGTTGAAGTGATCGCCTTCCTTGCATAAACTCAACAACACGTCAATGTACCAAATGGCAAAAACTAAGTGCGAAAGTAAAAATAAACTAATAAGTTAAAAAGAAAATAAAACGAAAAACATCTTTAAATTCCTACTCGTTGCTTCCCCGGCAACGGCGCCAAAATTTTGATCCAAACTTTTGTGCACCCCTTTTTAATAAATTAATTTAAAAGCACGTCAGTTTGCTCACAAGAGTACGAGGTACTTGTAGGGTGATGAGTTTGACTCGAGTCGTATCTATCGAGGAAACAACTATTCGGTCTTTCGGATGTTTTTCTCAATTACGAATAGAAATAAAATACATGTACATTTGGGGTTTTAAAGAGATTGAATTGATCATTATGAACTAAGTAGTAATTAAACTATGGATATTTAAACTAATTATTCTAAACTATATTATCAACTACGAGCAATAACTAAATTATCAATAAAATGCAACCATGAACTAAACCTAATTAACGAATCTAAGAGCATGAACATAAGAAGTTATCACTAAGCAATGTATCATATGAATCTAAGAACGAATAACTAATCATAAATCAACTCGCATAAATAAACTAAATTAAACCAATATCTAATCATAAAACGATTAAGCTAATTAAACTAGTTCTAGCATTAACTAATCAAGCAATTAACTAGAAAATTAACTACGTAACTAACTAAGAGTTTACAGAACTTATTGGAACTAAGAAAAGCAGTAAAAAGCTCCAGCTATTCTGGAGTTGCACGTCGATCTTGGGCGAAGATTGAATCCCGAATGCGAATTCGATGTTTTGGACGCGTTGTTCTTCGATCCTTGATCTCCGTCTTCAAATCTCGTTATGAGATGTGGGATTATTGTTATTGTAAGCTAAGGAACCCTAGGTAGTCGTGTATATATCCAAAAATCCGATATGGAGGGTTTATATAGATATTTCAAGTCTTGGAGCACAAGAAACCCTAAAATCCGAATTCTGGGCCATCGCGTCGACGGTGCATCGATCGACGCAGGCTGGCTCTCAGCGTCGACGCGGCCTGGTGTGCGCGTCGGCTGGGCGGGTGCGTCGACTAACGCGTGCTTGGATCGACGCTTCAGAAAGTTGCGTCGACGCTGCGTCGGTCGATGCGTCTTCAATCGACGCTTCAAAATGTTGCGTCGACTGTGCGTCGGCTGTGCGTTGATCGTCGCGGGCGGTGAATCGCGTCGATGGAGCATCGACGCTCGCATCGATCGACACGACAGAGAGCCTGTCTCGGCTCTCGATCTTTTTGCTATTCGTTTCACCGGAAAGCTCGTTCTCCTATTCTTGAACATCAAACTTCGTCTATTACGCACTGAACTCTTCCGGTTACTTAGCTGTAAGGTGAAAAACAACTAAATATCACCTATTTGCATCAATTACGATTAAAATACGGTAAAATAAGCTGGAATATAAAATACGGAATTAATGCTTAAATCGTCCAACTTATACCCAAAACAAATAGAAAAACGAACTAAAAAGCTAATAAAAATAAGGACAGATCTACGTAAATCACACGTAAATTGGTTAATAGGCACAATCGGCAATTTAAGAGACTGAGCAACTCATTCTTGCATAAACATGTGCGTGCTACCACCATAACCAACATGCGCACACTATGTCTAACGACGATTCCATGAAAATGCAATGTAGTCGGGGAACGGGTTCCGCACATCGCATGCAAGTAAACTTATGAAGGCGAATCTATCTCCCCTGATTGTAGGGAGTTGGTCGAGGGAGAACTCAACGTGGAATCATTAGAGTCATCTTCCCTAATAATAATAAAGAATTGGGGTTGAGTTTTGTACCGGTGTCCAGGAGTATATAACTCATCACAATAATAGCATAATCCTTTTTCTCGACGAGTAGCCATTTGTTTGAAAGTGATACGACAAGTTGGAGGAGAAAGTGGAGTTATGGATTGTGTGGGCGGCCAATGGTGCAAAGTTATCGTGGGTGGTGCAGAAGAGTTGGGCTGTGATTAGCGCATATATGTCCATATTTTTATTAGTATTTTAGTTAATTTTTCTTGTTGTTTTTGGTATAAGTTGGATAGTTTAAGCTTAATTCCGTATTTTTATACTTTCTGCTTATTTTACCGTATTTTGATCGTAATTGATGAGAATAGGTGATTGTTCGCTATTTTCCACCTTACAGCTAAGTAACCAGAAGAGTTTAGCGCATAAACACTTGAAGTTTGATGTTCGAGAGTCGAGAACGAGATTTTCGATGAAAGAGTAGCAGAAAGATCGGGAAGATGAGATGTGAAGCGAAGTGCGTCGGTCGATGCAGGCGTCGATGCCACGTTGATGCAGTTCTGCCCATGACGTTCGACACTACGTCGATGCTAAGCTGACGTAACTCTCTGAAGCGTCGATCCATGGGTGCGTCTGTCGACGCACAAGTCGACGTAACTTTCTGTAGCGTCGATCCATGCCCGCGTCGGTCGACGCCTCTGCCCAATCAACGCAAGCACACCAGACGCGTCGATGCTGAGCCCCTGTTCACGTCGATCAATGCGAAGTCGACGCGACGGCCCATAAATGGATTTTTAGGGTTTCTTATGCTCCAAGACAAGGGAAAACTATGACAACCCTTCTCTAAGTTCGTTCCAACACACATGATACACCACTACAACCCTACTTACTCTCCTTCAGCTTAAGAACAACGCACCTTATGTTCCATAACAACATCGAGGATCAAGATCGAAAAATCAAGAGTCACAAATCCCAAGTTCCACATGTTAGTTCATGATTCGATTCTTGACCAGGTGATTTGCATCTTTTTGTACATATTTTCCTTTTCGTTTTTGTTTCACGTTGCGTGTTTTTCGCTTGCTTTTTGTTGATTTAGGAGTCGGGTAGGCCGTTTTTCGTATTTCTAGATTTTCTTAGTTTTTGTACGTTTTTCTTATTTATTTTCGTAGTTTTTTTACGTTTCCATTTTTCTTGGCCGTACGACGTCCAAGCGGGGCCCACACTCATTGGAATCATCGATACTCGACTCGGGATTGGACAGACAAAGCAAGGAGGCGCAACGGACGAGGTTCGATAAACCGGCGGATGCGAAAAGGACGAGAAATCGAGCCGGATTAACTAGCAAATTATTTTACATTCGATACGCGTGATCTTTTTGTTGTTGTTTTGTATGCAGGGTAGACGATCGCTCAGACAGGAGTTTGACTCCATTCTTGCCGAACCCCGAAAGGTTGCGACGAGACGCACGAGCCGCTTCAAGGCAAGACACGTCCGACGTCCCGTTGCCTCCTTTACTATCTTCATCAATAGACGAGCAAAACATGGCCACTCCGTTTGAAAACCCGACACCCCCTGCCCACGACAACCAAGGGGTTCCGCCTCCATCGGTGTCGACCGGCCCCGTAACGTCACCTCAAGCGGTGACTCATCAAGACCCGCACCCAGTTTTCGCGACGACGTTCGACCAAGGGGGAAATGGTTTTACGAACCAAGACCCCCAAAGTTCGAACACACAGTTTCACGGGACGCCCTACCAAGGCCCTGATAATCGAAGGGCCCACATTAACTAGCAAATTATTTTACATTCGATACGCGTGATCTTTTTGTTGTTGTTTTGTATGCAGGGTAGACGATCGCTCAGACAGGAGTTTGACTCCATTCTTGCCGAACCCCGAAAGGTTGCGACGAGACGCACGAGCCGCTTCAAGGCAAGACACGTCCGACGTCCCGTTGCCTCCTTTACTATCTTCATCAATAGACGAGCAAAACATGGCCACTCCGTTTGAAAACCCGACACCCCCTGCCCACGACAACCAAGGGGTTCCGCCTCCATCGGTGTCGACCGGCCCCGTAACGTCACCTCAAGCGGTGACTCATCAAGACCCGCATCCAGTTTTTCGCGACGACGTTCGACCAAGGGGGAAATGGTTTTACGAACCAAGACCCCCAAAGTTCGAACACACAGTTTCACGGGACGCCCTACCAAGGCCTGATAATCGAAGGGCCCAC
>BMAC01000352.1:143271-155976 GCA_014905375.1 Phtheirospermum japonicum | reverse complement strand
TATTTTCGGACGACGATAAGAATTATTAAGAATGCCATTGGCCTTAATCCATCCCCGCAACGGCGCCAAAATTTTGATCGAAGATTTCTCGACGCTCTAGAAATCGTCTCCGCAATAGTACGGAGTCGACTGTAGATGCGGTGAGTTGTCCCGAGTCGTGTCTCTCGAGGATGGATGTGATCGGCTATCGGTTTTCTTTATCGTTCGTATCGTCGATTTTCTAAAACTAATTTATCCTAAGAAAGCGATAATCATTGGTCGGTTTTATAGCTAAGCTTTAAATTCCTTTAAATGTTTTATTGTTTTTAAATCTCAAGTTTCAAATTTAAACCTTAGCTATAAAACCGACCAATGATTATCGCTTTCTTAGGATAAATTAGTTTTAGAAAATCGACGATACGAACGATAAAGAAAACCGATAGCCGATCACATCCATCCTCGAGAGACACGACTCGGGACAACTCACCGCATCTACAGTCAACTCCGTACTATTGCGGAGACGATTTCTAGAGCGTCGAGAAATCTTCGATCACCAGGATTCACGCAATCTCTTCGATTAGATGGAGAATTTACTGCCAATTCTTAGTTTAAATAAGTATTCTAAACTCTTATTTGCTTTCTTAGTTTAATTTATGCAACTAAGTAGACGTTTTTCGATTATTATTCTTGCATCTTTTTATGCTTCAAACCCTAGATATTTTAGATGTTCGAATTCATCATCGTTCATTTTGGTTTAATTGATGTTTGGTTATTGTTCACGCTTAGATAATTCATTCCGTTTATCTTACGCTTTAGATAATTATTTTTCGATTATGCTAGTTGATCTTATTTGAGTTCTTAGATTAATTTCTTGGAATTACATGTTCTAGTTGCTGAATTAGATTACATACTTTTAATTAATGTTCATGCGTTTCAATTCCTTAGATAATCAAAACAATCAACCCCCCCCCCCCCCCTCCATTTGTATAAGTTACTTTGATATAACAAACTATTCAAGATTCTGATTGTATGTTCCTCGAGAGACGACTCGAGTTAACTTTTCCAACCTACACACGATCCCGTTCTCTTGCGGGAAAGCTATTGAATTTCTGACAAATATTTATAAGTAGGCACACACAAAAAGCTTGAATCAAAAATTGGTGTCGTTGCCGGGGAACATAGCAAAGGTTTTCAAAAATATGTTTGTTCATTTTATTTTCTTTTTAGCTATCTATTTGTATAATTATTTTCTCTAGTCGATGCGTTTAATCTGCTGTTGAGTGTATGAAAGGTCGAAGATCACCTGGACTCGAACTTGCACCATTCATCGACAATATTCATCGATCCAATCAAGCGAGACCTCTTCACATATCCAAAAGCGAATCGTCTGCCACCACTAATTTTGTTTTTGATCTGGTTCCTCAAACGATGTTGAGGCTAGACAATCCTGTCCACAACAACAAAAATGATCAACCACCAAGGAACCCACCTATACAACAAAGAAACAAATACGGGAGTGAACCAATTCACCCCAACGGACCGGCACAACCTCGAGAGTATTGGGAAAATATTCAACGGAATATAATGGACCAGAATGAAGAGCGAGGAGGAGGAAATAGAAATCTCCACCACCACATCCAAGATGACTATTATGAGAGATCTTACCATGGAGACGAGCGGATTGCCAACTGGCTCGCTGATGACAACTACAATGAGAGGAACGAGTACGATAGAAACTACGCGAGGTCTAATAATCAAGAGAGACACCAACGGGGGGCGCGCGAGCCAAGACAAAGAGATTTCACGACTCCTCAAGTGGGTCCCTATAGTTCTGCTATTGTGTTGGGTAGAACTGCAAGAGAATTCGAGCTGAAACCTCATATAATCAACAACCTCCCGACATTTCATGGCCCAGCCAATGAAGGCCCATTAACTTTCCTCAAGGAATTCTATGCCGAAGTTAGTAGGATCCCATCTCCGAGACTTCATCATGAAGACCTTCAAATGGTGTGCGTTCCAAGCTGCATGAAGGATAAAGCCAAATCTTGGCTACTTTCACTAGAACCGAGATCTCTGATTGACTGGACCATGGTTAGCGACAAGTTCATAAATCAATATTACTCAGCTCAGACGACGGGCCACACTAGGAGACAAATAGCCAACTTTGTCCAGTAAGATGGGGAGTTACTTCACGAAGAATGGGAACGTTTCAAATCATTATTGCAAGCTTGCCCACATCATCACAACTATCTGGGAATGGTAAATCATCTGTTCTGCGAAGGGCTTTTGGAACTCTACAAAAATAACTTAGAAGTAGATGCTGGAGGAGATTTTGGATACTTGACAGCAACAGAAGCCAAGCAATTGTTTGAGAAGATAAGCAAGAAGTCCAGGCAAACGAGCTCACGACCACGAAAGATAAGAGTTAACGAGGCGACTGAGGTGCCAAGCAACAAAACCGTTGAGACATGCAACCGCTGTGGGGAGCAAGGGCATTTGGTGGATACATGCAAAATGGTGTGTTACGACGAATGCGAAGCCGAGGCATACGCCATCAAGGATAAAATGCGCCACCAAGACCTTCCAACTTATGAGCACAGACCTCCAACAAAATTTAACGCACAACGGAATTCTTCTTACTTAAAATGGGGCCCTAGAAATCCACACTTCGCCCCCACACAAACTGATTCACCGCCACCACCACCAAACAAACCGCCAACAACCGGACCGACACCTACTCGGATACAGCTAAATGATCAACTGTTAATTTGGCAGCAAAACCAAGTCACCGAAACAATCAGAAATAGAGACGGGCTCGCCAATCTAACTACGCAAGTTAATTAGCAGGGATAAGTTTTGAGAGATCTCTCCAAGAGTGTGAAGAATTTAGAAAAAATGATGGGCCAAATGGCAACTTCTATGGCGAAGGTGGGAAACGAGAAAGGAAAAATTGTCGAGCCAACCAGAGCAAGCTTCAGTTGTCCACGTTTTACGAAATGGAAAGAAGGTAGATAATGGAATCAAGGAAAAAGAAGAGGAGGACACGCAAATTCCAACTGTGGATTCGCCAAAGAATGACGACCCTAAACCGGTGGACCAAATGCATAAGTCACCAAATTCTTATATTCCGGGTTCTTTAAAAGGGAAGCTTCCAAATCTATCCACCATCCTTGACGACTCCACCAAGTCTCCAAATCAGCAACTGAAGCAGTTAGCACCTACTATTAGAGACAAGGTTCCCTTTCCAAGTCGTTTACGCCCAGCCAAAGAAAACAAAAAGTTCATGGAACTTTACAACCTGCTAAGAACGTCAACTTTAATCTCCCTCTTTTAGACGTAATCAAGACGATGCCCGCGTACATTAAATTTTTCAAGGAGTTAGCCGCAAGGGAGCAGCGATTGGAAACGACACAAAAAATAGAATTGACCAAGGAGGTGAGCGCCGTAAGCAAGGGTCCGCTACCCAAAAAGGAGAAAGACCCGGGGAGTTTTTGCATAACTATTACCTTAGGAAATGGGCAAACGGCGCGTGGAATGATCGACCTTGGTGCAGGTATCAATTTGATGTCGTACTCACTATATAAAGAGTTTGACCTTGGAACAGTGAAACTGAGCCGAACTTTTGTGTTCCTTTCAAAATTAAATTCCGGTTAAACAAATGCATGTCTACGTTTGAAAGGTTTTAAGCTCAAGCGCAAGAGAACGGGGTCACTTGTAGACTTGGCAAGTTAACTCGGGTCGATCTCTCGAGGAATGGGAATTGGATTTAACGATGTTTATTATTCTAATAACACAATCCTATCTAAAAAACACACGAACTCATGGGGTTTTGGAAATGATTCAATTTCAATAACTTAACAGAAACGAATACTTCTTGCCTCGAGGGTGTCAACCTCTAGACAAGATTTATAAGAAAAACAACTATTGTAAATCAAGTGCAAACTACTAATCATCATTCCAACGATTGTAAACAACGATAGCGATTATCAATCAAATGCTTCTAACAACTAAAGATCAACTTTAATTCCAAATACTAGATTCTTCACAAAGTATAACTAAACCAACCATAATTTATCAATCCAATTGTTCAACCAAAATCAATAATTCGAAAACACAAAGGTATGAATCCAAATCACCGAAACCTTAATAATCTACTAACATAATATTATCTAACCCAAAACGTCAATTGTTCATATCCAATGTCAAACCAAACCACTTTCAAAAACATCAAAAGACGAGTTTAGAGATTACTAATCGTTGAACTATTTTCAACGAGCGAAGATGACGAACGAAAGCACTCCGAGCTGCGTAGAATCCCAAGGCTTGTCACGAACCCAGAATCCTAGCGAAGAACGACAGCTGCTGTGAATCGAACCTAGAAACGGCGTTCCACGGATCTATATGAGAGGTATGAGAGATGTGTCAAATCTCTCAACCTTTTTGGTGTACCAAGGTCTCTCCAGCCTCCAAAAGGTCTCCAAGGCTCAATTCTCCAAACCCTAGCTGCTTCTGCCGTTTTTTAACAAGTCTCAGCCGTTTCGTAACAGCCGAATCCCGAAAATCTTCATGCGTAACGTACTTGTCCGGTCGGACAGAGGTCTTGTCCGATCGGACGGAAGTGTCTGTCCTCTAGTCCGATCGGACACTGGTCTTGTCCGATCGGACGGAAGTGTGCCAGATTTTCTAACACTGGGTAACCCAGTGTGGATGGCATACCCAGTGTCAGCTGTAATATACCAAATCAGGGCCCAATTGCTTTGAAACTCCACTTGCGGGTCCATGTTCGTCCACTTTAACACCGAAAGACTTCAAAATACCTAAAATAAACATAAAATGTGGTAAAATAAGTCGGAGATACATAAATACGAAAATATGCTCAATCAATCCAACTTATACCCAAAATTAACAATAAATCTAACTAAAACACTAGCCAAATATATAAAAATCATGACAAATACGTGCGAGTCAGAAACCCACTACGATGCGACTACAATTGGTGGATCGATCAATTAAACAACCACTTGGCATAGTTGAAGATGTATTATTTGAAGCCGGAGAGCTTGTAATTCCAGTCGATTTTGTCATACTTGATGTCGGCGAAGTTCCAAAAGAAGGCACCGAGCATACTATTCTGCTCGTCCGACCGTTCATGTCCACTTCTCATACGCTGATTGACGTGCACAAGGAGAGGATGACGCTATCCGTTTTGGGTGAGATAGTCACATTTTTTCTTAAAGAGATCCACAACACTCCTTCTCCGTACATGCACGAAGATTTTTCGTTTATTAACCCTATTGCATCTTGTATTCACGAGCTCAAGGGGATCACTGTGCTAGATGAGTTAAGTGCCGAGGACGACACAAAATCTCTAAACAGGGTGGCAGAGATGTTGGAAATAGACTTGGACGAAATCACTGAAGCTTATGAAGAATTTGAAGATTTCGATGAGGAATTGTGCGAAATAGCTAACGCACCTGAACTTGGGATGAAAGTGGAGTTGAAACCACTGCCAAGCCATTTAATGTATGTTTTCCTCGAGCCCAACGAAACGAAACCCGTCATCATATATTTAGCATTGGCGGAACACGAAGAAAAATAATTAATTGCGGTGCTAAGTAACCACAAAGAGGCAATAGGATGGAGCATCAGTGACATCAAAGGGATAAGCCCCGTTACTTGCATGAATCGAATCAAGCTAGAAACCGATGTTAGGCCTGTTAGAGATAGTCAACGAGACTGACGCCAAAACTTTATGAAGTGGTCAAAAAGGAAAATTTTAAACTTAAAGACGAAGGAATTATCTTCGCTATTTCTGACAGTAAATGGGTGAGCCCAATCCATGTGGTTCCGAAGAAAGGAGGCATCACCATCACCGAAAATGACAAGGGCGAGATAGTTCCAACCTGACTGATGACTTGATGGTGTATGTGTATCGATTATAGGAAGTTAAATGTAGCCACTCGCAAGGATCACTTTCCTCTGCCGTTCATAGACCAACTTCTCGACAAGCTTGCCGGACACGAATTCTATTGCTTCTTAGATGGCCTTTCGAGCTATTACCAAGTAGTCATCGCTCCGGAAGATCAAAGATATACAACGTTCACATGCCCTTTTGGAACATTTGCCTTTCGAAGAATGCCTTCGGTTTGTGCAACGCACCAACGACTTTTCAAAGGTGCATGCTCTCAGTTCTTAGTGATTTTATTGATGATTTTCTTGAAGTATTCATGGATGATTTTTCAATTTTTGGGTCATCTTTTGAGAATTTTTTATCTAATTTGTCTAGAAGTTTAGAACGTTGCATTGAGAAGAATCTAACTTTGAGTTGGGAGAAATCCCATTTTATGGTAAAAAGTGGTACTGTTCTAGGTCATGTTGTTTCTAAAAAGGGGTTGGAGGTTGATAAAGCAAAAATAGATGTGATTGAAACCCTCCCTCCCCCTCGAGATGTTAAGGGAATAAGGAGTTTTCTTGGTCATGCAGGTTTTTATAGACGTTTTATCAAAGATTTTTCAAAACTAAGTCATCCACTTTGCAAATTGTTGACTTTAAATACTCCTTTCGTTTTTAATGAAGAATGTATGAACGCGTTTAATGAGCTAAAAGAGAGTCTTACTTCTGCCCCTGTAGTTATTGCACCCGATTGGACTCTACCTTTTCAAATAATGTGCGATGCTTCTAATGAAGCGGTGGGGTCCGTTTTAGGGCAACGTGTGGATAAATTGCTTAGGGTTATTTATTATGTTAGTTATATGCTAAACGATGCCCAACGTAATTACACCACAACGGAAAAAGAATTGTTGGCATTCGTATTTTCACTTGATAAATTTAGATCGTATATAGTCGGAGCAAAGGTAATTGTACATACGGGTCATGCTGCACTACATCATTTATTTTCTAAACCCCAAAGTAAACCACGTCTTATTAGGTGGATATTATTGCTACAAGAATTTGACGTAGAAATAAAATATAGACGAGGTTGTGAAAATGTTGTAGCTGATCATTTGTCTAGAATGGGCGAGAAATTTATGATTAACGATCTATTCCCTTATGAGAATGCTTTTAATCTTGAGCAATTAATTACTCCTTTGTATGTTGATATTGTGAATTATCTTGCTTGCAAAATTATACCTATCCATTTATCCTACAAAGAACGGAAGAGATTTTTGAGTAAATGCATGGATTACTTTTGGACGACCCCTATGTGTTCAAACGCTATAAGGATGGGCTTAACAGAAGGTGCATTCCAATGATGAAATGGGGAGCATTCTGCAATTTTGCCATGACCATGGAGGGCATTTTGGAGCTCAAAAGACAACATTCAAGGTACTACAAGCTGGATTCTATTGGCCGAGTTAATTCGCCGATGTATTCGAACATTGCAAGATGTGCGACAACTGCTAACGAACCGGCAAGATAGGGAAGCGAGATGAAATGTCGCAAGTACCTAATCAAGATATGGGGAATAGATTTTATGGGACCCTTTCCTAAAAGTGCAGATTTTGAGTATATTCTAGTCGATGTCGACTATGTATCCAAATGGGTGGAAGCGATCTGACTCAAACTTTTGTGCAACCCATTTTTAATAAATTAATTTAAAAGCACGTCAGTTTGCTCGCAAGAGTACGAGGTACTTGTAGGGTGATGAGTTTGACTCGAGTCGTATCTCTCGAGGAAACAACTGTTTGGAGTTTTGGATGTTTTTCTCAATTTACGAACTAAAATAACATACATGTTTATCCACTACGAGCAATAATTTAAACTACTTGAACTTAAGAACTAAGAATTTAAAGCAACGAATCTAAAGCATAAATATAATAACTTCCCTCAAGCAATCGCATCATACGAATCTAAGAACAAATAATTGAGCATAAATCAAGGTGCATAAATAAACTAGATTAAACCAATATCCAATAATAAGCATAAAACGATCAAGCTAATTAAACTAGTTATAGCATTAACTAAGAAATTAACTAAGCAATTAACTACGAAATTATCTAAGAGTTTAGAGTACTTATTGGAACTAATGAAAGCAGTAAAAAGCTCCAGCTATTCCGGAGTTTGAACGTTGATCTTGGGCGAAGATTGAATCCCAAACCCGAATTCGATGTTTTGGACGCGTTGTTCTTCGATCCTTGATCTCCGTCTTCAAATCTCGTTATGAGATGTGGAATTATGTTTATTATAAGCTAAAATACCCTATGAGGTCGTGTGTCTCTCCAAAAATCCGAAATATAGAGGGTTTATATAGACATTGCAAGTCTTGGCGCACAAGAAACCCTAAAATCCGAATTCTTGGCCGTCGCGTCGACAGTGCGTCAACTGACGCGCGCTGGTGCTCGGCGTCGGTGCTGCCTGGGCGTGCGCATCGGCTGGGTGGGTGCATCGACTGACGCGGTCATGGATCGACGCCTCAGAGAATTGCGTCGACAGTGCGTCGACTGACGCTCTTTCAGTCGACGCTTCAGCAAGTTGCATCGACGGTGCGTCGACTGACGCTCCTTCAGTTGATGCTTCAGCAAGTTGCGTCGACGGTGCGTCGACTGATGCTCCTTTAGTCGACGCTTCAGCAAGTTGCATCAACGGTGCATCGGCCCTGCGTCGACTGACGCGGATCATGGCTAGCGTCGACGCTCGCGTCAGTCGACGCGACAGAGCGTCTGTCTCCGTCTCTCGATCTTTTGTTACTCGTTTCACCGGAAAGCCCGTTCTCCTATTCTTGAACATCGAACTTCGTCTATTACGCGCTGAACTCTTCCGGTTACTTAGCTGTAAGGTGAAAAACAATGAAATATCACCTATTTGCATCAATTACAATTAAAATACGATAAAATAAGTCGGAACTATAAAAATACGGAATTAAGCTTAAATCGTCCAACTTATACCAAAAATAAATAGAAAAACGAACTAAAAAGCTAATAAAAATAAGGACAAATCTACTATAATCAACTACCCCACGCTTTTTTGGTTTGTTCGTCCTCAAACAAACGATAATTTCAAAGTATAACTAGAATGAAATTAGTTCAAGAAAAGAGTCGTGCTATGCTACATACGTAATTTTAAAAATATAGGTACAAGTCACGTAACGTCAAACACTTGACCATTTTTACATTTTCGCTTCAAAATAAAATCATGCTTCCTCACGAAGGATAATATATATAAGTACGCTCAAAAGCACTCAAGTATTTTCTGCATGGGACGTGTATACACTCAAATCATACAATTACATGCACAATAAATAAGCACTGAAAATCAATCTCTTCTCAATCGCAAATTAAGTGTGTTGTCTAAACTAAGAATCGGAAAAGGTCTTCGCGGGTTGTAATGTAAGGATCTTTGGACGGGTATGGAATATATAAGTCGTGTGGCTAACTAATGATCAAACATGATCAATAACTCACTCAACTGAACCTAATCACGAAGCAATAGCTTCACCTCGTACAAAAGAAAAACCTCACTAAGCACTCATAACGTAGCCTTTCAAATAGGCTATTCCTCAACTCAAAATTCGTAAACCGACTGAAAGCTCAAACCACTTAAGCATAAATGAAGCTTATAACATGCTTCTTACACAATTCTTGCCTTCTAAACATTAGGCTTCATAAGAAAATTAAAAATAAAACACAAGCCTTAATTAGCGCGTAGGCATTGACTAACACAAATTCAACTAGACTCACCATCCTTCTCTTTCTTCTTCTCTTTTTTTTCCCCCTTATTATAATTTTTTATGGGGTCTCTTTCTTTTATTTTTTTTTAGATGGTGGTCCTTATTTACAAAATAATAAATTCCTAATAAAAATTCCCAAGACTTAAATAACCAATAAAAATACGAACTCCTACCCCACGCTTTTAATGGGTTGTAGGGGTCGTCTCAACAACACTCATGGCTTTAGGCATGGATATTTGGCTATGATTGGCTCATTCGGAATTTATAGTGGCTAAAGATATATGGATATGGCCGGAATAGGGTTTTATATGTGCCTTAACTTCATGTTCAAAGTCGACTACACACAGCGGTTTCAAAGAGATATCAAGACTGAAACTTATTCACGTACATGCAATGATGATAAACACTCAGGCTACTCGCTGACTTTTTTGCATGAAATTTTTTTGAATTGACGCTGCTTTTAAGGTTTTGCGAAATTGATTGCGTTCAAGTACCATTTTACAATATATAATAATAAATTTTGAAAAATTATGCACTTATGCACGCTCAAAGACGAAAACAAATAATCATACATAGTCAACTTCGACAGGCATGCCATACAAATAAGCGTAGAAATAGCTATCAATCACATCAAAATTATGCATTTCAAAACAAAGACATCAAATTGCACTAACCATACTCAACCACCCCCCTCCCTAAAAACTTGGCAATCTCCTGATTGTCATAAATATTAAAGAAAATAATAATATGGGAGATAAGAAAACATCCCTGAAAATTCGATGGCCGAGTCTCTCTAAAAACGCATGTGCAATTATCCTTCGTCTTAGATCGCGTGACTAGATTATCTCGAACAAACCTATAAACAAAAACAAACAAACAAAACAAGATTGTGATCAATTGTGACGCGCAAGTGCCCGGTGACACGTCTTTTTGGATTTGAAACAGCCGGATTGCGGCCAATGTCGTAAATGGCTGGGTTGCAGCTCATCCAAAGATTACCGGGCTGGGGCTAACTTGGGTCGGATTGCGACCTCGATCGATGAAATCATTGTTTTCCCTGATTGCTGCTGTATGCGGTAGGTTCAGTGGTTGATCGTTGTCGTTAACGCCTCGAGTGGAACTAGCGGTAAGGCCTTGCGGTAGCGAGCTTCCGCTATATAACTGTTGTCCAGAATAGGCGATTTATCGTATTTTCTGCACATCAACACACACATAAACGTACCACAGCAATTGACATAATATAAAAATACAGAAATAAAATAAAAGAAAAGAAAGAAAATAAAATAAAAACTAACCAACGCTTGGGTTGCCTCCCAAGAAGCGCAACATTTAACGTCATATGCTCGACGCAATTACTTGATCAAATCCTAGCCCGTGGTGGGTCCATGAGCTCCTTCTTGCTTCTATCTCGACTCTTTATATATTTCTCGTAATAAGGCTTAAGTCGATGTTTGTGGATTTGGAATCTTGATTTCTCACTCTCATCGTACAGTGTGGCTACATCATACTCATCCATCTCCTTTATTAAAAATGGTCCACTCCATGCGACTTCAAACTTGGTTGGATCAAACTTACGATCGGAATTATACAGCACTAGTTGACCAACCTTGAACTTCTCGTTAAACACTTCATTCAAACTCTTCTTCTTCGTTGTCCAATCCTTGCTATTAGCCTCGCCCTTTTTCTTCGTACGTTTAAATTCTTGTAGGGGTCGAGGGAAACACATCTTGAATGATAATGTGGTGGCTTTGTCCCTTGTCTAGGCTCAAACTTCGAACGATCTCGTTGTGGTCTCAACTCCAATTTTGGCTCATTTTGAGGCACGTCAAACCGCATGGGCACTCCATCATCAAATGCCTCTACATTATCAAACTCTTCAATCGTGCCGATGCTCAGGAGTTCATTTACGCAAGAATACACTAAATCAACAGTGGAACATTCGTCCTCTATAAATGGTGAAGGAGTCTTGTGAATATCTTGAAGTGAAGAAGTCACCGTTTCGCCTAAAACGGACATAGCCGCCCTTCCCTTGTTTACGTCGATCACCGTGCGCGCGTTGTAGACATGAATGGACGTCTTTACAAAATGGTGTGTTCTCGGTTCTCGCCTTGTACGTCACAACCATCCATAATGACAAAGTCAACCGGCACTACTAGCTTGTCTACTTGTACTAAGACATCCTCCACAATCCCCAAAGGTAGCCTTATCGTTCTATCCGCCAATTGTAACCTCATCGTTGTCGGTTTCAGCGGTCCTAGGTCAAATTCTTTGTAAATTTAGTGGGGCATCAAATTTATGCTAGCTCCAAGGTCAAGCATTCCCCGTGCCGTTTGTTCATTTCCGAGAGAAATAGTTATGCAAAAACTCCCGGGATCCTTCTCTTTAGGTGGCAATGGTTTCTTAAATATATCTCCAACTTCTCTTATCAAAGCCACAGACTGATTTGTAGCCAAACGCCTTTCCCTTGATGCTAGCTGCTTGAAAAACTTCACAAATGCTGGCATTGTCTTTATCACCTCTATCAGGGGAAGGTTAACATTGATATTTTTCATAAAGTTATATAGCTCCATGAATTTTTTATTCTCCTTGGCCGAACGTAGGCGACTTGGGAAGGGAACATGATCATAAGCAGTCAACTTCTGCGGGGGTACATTTAAAGAATCGGTGGGGTCTTCAGTTGCTGTCGATTTCTTTTTCTTCAGTGCTCCCGGAACATACGGATTTGAAGACGTATGCATATGGTCGGCTGTTTTGGTTACATCTACTTGAGGTTGGGTCTCGGTCTCTTTCTTATCTTCCTCCTTTCCTAGCTCGATGCAGTTATCCACTTCTTTCCCGCTTCTCAACATATGAATAGCCGAGGCTTGTTCTGTTTGGCTTGGAAGAGTATTTTTCTCCTTCTTCAATGATGCCATGTCAGTTGCCAATTGTCCTACCATTAACTCCAATCTTCTTAGTCCTAACGAATTTTCAAGAGTGCTTTTGGCCATTTCAGCCATCATCGTTCTCAATTATTTCATATCGTCTCGAACTCCCTTCATTTCCTCTTGAACATGTGT
>BMAC01000352.1:111414-127775 GCA_014905375.1 Phtheirospermum japonicum | reverse complement strand
AAGGAGGGAGGCCCGATTTTAGGTTACAATCCTGACGGCCAAGCCCGTCAGGATTACACTTAAACGCTGACGGTCTTGGCCGTCAGCGTATATTTTTTATTTTTTTTTAATTAAAAAACTCATGCTGGCGGCCATGGCCGCCAGCATATTTTTTTTTTGTTTTTTTTTAAATCAAAAATATATCTTGACGGGCATGCCCGTCAGGATAGTTACGCGGGATAAATTCCCGCCTCACCCCTGAGGGCGGGTTATATTTTCCGTCAGGATACAACAATCCTGACCGCAAAAATACTGGCGGCCATTATCCGTCAGGAGGCCGTCAGTATTTGATATACTGACGGAATCCTGACGGGTTTGGCCGTCAGTATCGCCAGATTTTTTTTGTAGTGAACAATGCTAGAAAATGGCCTCGTCGATGGCGCGTCGATGTCCCATCGACTGGGCATCGACGGCGCGTCAATGGGTCATCGATCGGTGGTTATGCTTTGCGGGTTCGAGTTGTGTTTTTCTCAAATTGAGCCACTTGTGATCCTCGAGAACGCTCTTAGGCTTGATCGACTTCCCTAAAATAAAGAAAAGAAAAATAACATGAAAATCTACAAAAAGTAAAAGAGAAATACGAAAAACACTAAAAAAATGACAAAACCTACGAAGACGCAAAATAAGAAAAAATAGTATAAAATAAGAATAAAACCCGACTAAAGCACACACAATAGGACACAAAACACACACAAAAATCACACACAAATATGTACAAATCAACTCCCCCACACATAGCTTTTTGCTTGTCCTCAAGCAAGACCGAGCCTAGACATAGACAAGAAAAATCTAACCACCCAATGAACTAAAAACTATTGCATTCAAATGATGATTCGAGGAGTTATGCATTAAATCAATTGAAAACTCAGTTAAAATGATGACACGATACATTGAGATAAGAGGTTTAAATTCCCTTCCAAACGCTTAAAAGTAATGTGTTGCTCTTCATGCACGTCCCCAGTCTATGCTTCGACGAAGATCTATACACGCTCAAACCACTAAGTTGGCACTCTACTAGCCCAATCATCTATGCACCTCTTTAACAATAAAATCTAAAAAGTAAAAATAAAAATGCGTACAAGGGTTGCACGACTTATTATATACACTTCACTTGTACAAGTATTTCTCTTCTTGTACCATTTATTTTTTTTCTTTCTTCTTTTTCTTTACTTATTTTTTTTTTGAGTACCCATAAAGGTGAGGTACTAGACGAATACGGTATTTACAACTAAAAAAATGAGAGTTCATTGATTCCAATCACTTGTTGTTAAATGCAACTCACAATATTTTATGATAAGCACGTGGAGTTTTTAACGTCTCCAAAAATAAAATGAAAAAATTTACAAAATATCTTATAGAGGGCATTTGAAAATGGAGCTAGTAGAGAGTATTCAACTCTCGAAAATTGCACAAATAGAATAAGGTCAAAACACTTCATAGGTTTCCTACACTTCATGCCCCAAAATAACACTAATGTCGAATGAAAATCTAAACAACCTAACCAAAGCATCTAACCACGTCACTTTGTAAAGGTTTCAACCAATATCAATCTACAAGACCCAAATCATATACACAAGCAAGCATAAAAAAGAAATTTCTAAACAAAGACACCCCCACACCCCCACCCCCCCCCCCCCCCCCCCACCACCCACCACACACACTTAAACCTAAGTAATGTCCACATTACACATAAATAAGATAAAGTACGATAAAAGAGAAGAGAGATATATGTCCCTATAGTCGTGCTTGTGATGATAAGTCAAGCGTGAAGTGACATCCAACGGGCAGTGAAGTCGAGAGGAACCTACAAAAAGGGGTAAGTGGAGAAAAGCAAACACAAAAGACACAAACATAAAAAGAAAAACATCAAAATGTACAAAAGAAAAATATTTTTGTATTTTTGAAGATTTTCAAAAAAAAAAATTATTAAAGAAAAGAAGAGACCAAAAGATTCAAAAATAACAAACATAAAAAATGTAATTTCTTTATTATTAATTATTTATATATATTTTTAAGTTTTTTTCAAATTTGTTTGTAAATTTTATTTGAAAACAAGATAAAAAGAGGCAAGAAAATTTTTGGAAAATTTTTGACGTGTAAAGTTTTCTAATTTTTTGTACTCTTTTTTTTAATTGGTCGAAGTGAGCGGGCCGGTTCTTCTGGGTTGGCGTCAACAGGGGCATCGATCGATGGCTCATCGACAGGTTTTCGTCAACCATGGCGTCGATCAACGGACCGTCGATGGTCGGAACAGAGAGTTTGTCGACCATGGCGTCGATCGATGATTGTCGGCGCCTGCGTTTGGCACTTGGTCGATGCCGCGTCGACTCACTCGTCGATCGACGAGCATTCTGCAAGGCCTCATTTTTGCTTCTTTGAACGTCGTTCCTCGAGGGAAACCTTAGATCTTTCAAAGTATGCCTTAATTATGCATAAACTTGCCCCAAACTTCGAACAATCCTCCCGAAATATCAATAATAAGAGAAAATAAATGCAAGAACTTGGGTTGCCTCCCAAGAAGTGCTTTTTTAACGCCGAAATCTCGATGACCCATAAAAGCGATGTCATCCGAGATCCAAAAAGAGGTAACGATCGTGCCACGCCTTTGTATTTTTCATAATAATTAGTAGGCTACGAAAGCGGGCAAAGCAAATAAGTACAAGGATGAGAGAAAGGAATGTTTTAACTTTCTTGGGTGGGCGAAAAAAAGAGTAGTCGATCACCAGGAAGAGCTTAAAAGTAAAGCAGAGCGTGGAGTGGTGCTCGGTCACTGGAATAACTAGAAAATTGGTCGAACAAACGGAACGACCATCAACCAGTCCAAGATCTTTCGTTACCCCGATCACCACCTCAACGCTTTCAAAAGCATGTAAAACCATATTCGGGCTTAGGGGAGGGCGATCGGGCTCCTTCTCGACTATCTCTTCCACCACCACAAAATTAAGTTTCAACAATGCATCGGGCGGAACGAAATGCGGCTCAATAAACTCATCCTTGACCAAAACCGGCATCAAGACTCTACCATCCTCACAAAGAGCAAGTAAGCTCGAATCTCCAACATTCTCCGGGACCTCCAACAGCAACACCCCTACACTCTTGTCCAAAATCAAAAAGCATAAGAGGGGTGATGCATTCAACCAAATCCCCAATCCCAACCTCCTTAGAAACCTCTCCCAAACGAGCGTTCAAGCTCGAATACCAACATCCAAGGTGAGCTCCACCACATTAAAAATTGACAGCTAGTCAAAAGTAAGTCGCTTCACCTCATCACGGATAACCGAGTAAGGATCATTAGATTTGGACATTGAGATGATAGTATATTTGTTGGTTGTAGTCAGGAGGAGGAGGTGGGGTATATTCTTCATAGCTCGGGTAGTAGAGAATTGCGTCGGGAGGAGCATAAGAGTCGTAGCTCGGATAAAAACAATTAGAGTCGGGTGGGGCATACGATTCATATCCTATATAACAAAAAGGGGAGGCGGAGGGAGCATATGAAGGTTCAAAGCCCGTATTATAAGAATTTTCAAGCGGGGTATAAGATTCATTGAAGATCGGATCATAGGAATTATGTGGTGGGGCGTGAGGGTCAAAACCAGGATCGTAGTGATTGGGTGAAGCATATGGATCATTATGGCTCAAATTGTATGAATTTGAAGATGAGGCCCATTCAGGTGAGTGAACGTCCCCATGAACTGATCGTAAACTTCATCCCACGTTCTCAAGGAGTCGGGCTCAAAATTTGTCAACCATGTTCTTGCCCGATCCTTTAACGTATAGACGAAGAGTCGCATCTTCACTTGATCCTTCATAAGGCCTTTAAGAGGGAAGGTTCGGGTGATGAAATCGTACTCTCGAATGAACTTAAGTGAATCCTCGCTCGGGAGATCATGGAAAACCAGAAGTTGTTCGGAGTAGAAATCGTCAAGATCGTACTCCCGCATTGCAGGGCTTAATGGAATGGCCGGTCGAGGAGCACGAGAAGCGTACGGTTTATCATACGATTTAGACCCTCGATAGTTATACATTCTCTCTCTTTTTTTTTGGAAATGGCTCATTGAATCTCAGGCCTCAAGGGATGTACCTTGCATACACTACACTCAACGCACAAGATTAAACTTACCGGTGGAAAATAACAAAAACAAACAAAAAAGAAATCACAAACAAACATAATAAACAAACAAAACAAATAAAAACACAAATAAAGGTCACGAAGAGCAAACACAAAAATCACAACCTTTAGCCTTCCCCAGGCAACGACGCCAAATTTTGAATCGAACTTTTTTACACTTACTTTTTATTAATAAAAAGTTCGTCTGCAAGAGAACAGAGCGATTGTAAGTAGAAAGTTGACTCGAGTCGAATCTCTCGAGGAAAACTAACCGGAGGCAATTTCCGTATTTGATTCATGAATGAGAATACAACGAAAAGTTATTTTAAACACGCGATCGAATTTTGGTTTGAAAAGTTATACTCCCTCCATCCCAATTTGATGGTCTTACAGTTGGTTTCACATATATTAAGAAATCGGTAGTTTATATAGTTACGTCATTAATTTAGTTAGTACTTTACAATTATCCCCTTCTTGAATTTATTAATATTAATTAATACTTATTAAAATCAGTGTTGGAATTAGTATATTTGTTATGGAATAGTAAAATTTTGCATTGTAATCATCAATTTTCAATTTACCATGTTGAAATTTAGTATTTCAAGAATATTAATTAAGGGTATGTGTGGAAATGAAAAATTAATGATATGTTAAATATGGTAACTGGACTATCTTTTTGGGACGGAGGGAGTAATATCTAAAACAACGATGATTTAAACGACGAGAAATGAAATCGACAAATTGAAAAGAATAATAAAACGGAGGTTTAGGGCTCTAGAATCGTTTCCATGATCAATTGACATTTTATCGAATACGTAATCTACGAGTTGGGGTTGTCAATCTCAACTTGTAAATTAAACACTTAATCTACAATTGATGGTTCTAAACAAATCTAGGTACTAGACTCAAGAATTCTAAACACGAATAACCCAGAAACGCAGCAATTCAAACTCAACGTAAACATAGACATGGTTAAATATAAAAGGCTTAAAGAAAGCAATAATGGAATTTTGAATAATAATAATGATTATGAATTCTAAGAATCAAACTATGAGAAATCACAAGAAACACAACTACGAATCAAGAACATCATAAATCTAATAAGAAAATTCATAATCAAAGCAAATAAGAAACTCGAATAATAAAAGTAAGGAAATGAAAGCTTATTAATTAAAAATGGAGAGTTTCAACAATCGAACGAGGAAATACGCGAATTAAAGCTAAACTACGTCCACTATCTGAACAATTCTTAAAAATCTATACTCTACTGAAAGCTAAAAAGTTGAAAATTCAAGAAGGAAAAAAATGTAAAAGTTAAAGAGAAAGAGAGATGTTGTTGGGCATTAAAACCCTAGTGGGGATTCAAAAGCTCTAAATTCTAATAACAAAGTTCTATTTATAAGAGTGAAAGTGAGGGCAATATAGTTCTTTTACCCAAAAATGACCTGACCACCGATGATGGAAAATGGCCCCGTTGATGGCGCGTCGATGTCGCGTCGACAGGTCGTCTATGCACGCGTCGATCGATGGTTGTGCTTTACGTGTACGAGTCGTGTTTTCGTCAAATCTAGTCAGTTGTGATTCTCGGGAACGCTCCTAGGCTTGATCGACTACCCTAAAACAAAGAAAAGCAAAATAATATAAAATCCAAAAGAGAAATACAAAAAAAAACACTAAAAATACGACAAAAGCTACGAAGACGACGCAAAATAAGGAAAAATGGGACAAAATACGATTAAAACCCGACTAATGCACACACAACAGGACACAAAAACACACGAAAATCACACACAAATATGTACAAATCAAGGGTCCGGCGCGTGAAAGCGACGCTTCAACTTACCGTCCAGATCTGAGAGCTTAATAATAATATCAGATACGATTGCTTCTGTGCAGCTAGTTGCTCCGAGTGAACGGTCGACACATCGTGAATTTCTTTGACAGCCTCATCCAATATCTTAATTCGCATTCCATCAGCCATGGATACCGACGAGCTCATTGAAAGCACCAATTTGTTACGATTGTGTGAAAAAAATTGTAGAAGTCAACGAAATTTCTGGAATATAAAATATTCTTCCCCCTCACTCTATTACATCTCTCTCTCTTAGTATGGCTCTTTATAAGGTGGTTCTCATCATTGTACGCGGCATAACAAATTAATTCATGGAGTAAATATCTAGGCTTTGATTTTGCACGAATTCCTTTTCTTGGGCCTCCTTATCCCTCCCTTCTGTGGTTGGCCCATTAAGCATAACAAATACCCCCTGCCTCTTCTTCTTCCTCTTCCATAAAATTGGGTTTCCGTTCGTAAGAACTTTAGTCTTCAACTCATTGTTCCTTACAGGTATTTTAATATTTTTATTCTCTTAATTACTGTTTATTCCCACTTATGTGCTCTCTATTAGCTTTTACTTGCTTATGGCTGCCCATTTTCTTAATTTGTTTTTAATTTTTGCCTTTCTTCAAAGTTGATTGCTGATTTTCGGTGTATGATTGTTTTCACAATATGGGGCTTTGATTAATTTTCGCCGCCGCTGAAAATATTGGGATATAATTTTTCATGTTCGTTTTTGTGTCCTTAAACTTTGTTTCTTTATTTGAAGAGCGAAAGAAACTAGCGCATTTGGTTTTACCTTTCCTGATTCAATAGAGTTTATTTTGGGATTGAAAAATGTTGCAGGGTTGAACAATTGAAACACCATTGCTCGGCTGGTGGGCCCCTTCATGGTTTTGCATCATAGACTCCTCTCTCGTGTTGTTTGCCGAGTTGTCTCCAAACACAACTGTCGTCATTTTTCTACTTCACAACACTGCCCTACCGTCGAAAGTTACCACAAATCAGAAAAATGCATCGATTTTAAAACGAAGCACGATGCTGACATCATCATTTCCAGAGTTACCTCAGCAAAAAACGAAACCGAAGCCGTCCAGTCGCTGCTTAACGACATTCGATGTAACACAATTAATATCACTCACACCTTGGTCTCAAGATTGCTTCACCGTTTCCAAGATGATTGGAAATCCGCATTGGGCGTCTTCAGATGGGCCGAAACACATCCCCATTATAAACTCCAGCCCGAATCGTACGATAAATTGGTCGACATATTGGGAAAGACAAAACAAATGGATAAGATGAAGGCCCTAGTCGATGAAATGCGCGAACACAATTTCGTCTCGCTCAACACAATCTCAAAAATGATGCGGAGATTTACCGGCGCCGGTGACTGGAAAGACGCCGTAAAAACGTTCGACGAGCTGGAAAATTACGGGCTGGAGAAAAATACCGAGTCGATGAACGTTTTGCTCGACACCCTTTGCAAAGAGAAAAAAGTCGAGCAGGCCCGATCGATATTCTTGGAGCTGAGACCACACATTTCGCCAAACGCGAGTACGTATACTATTTTTATAAACGGGTGGTGCAAGATAAAACGTGTCGAGGAGGCCCAGTGGACTTTTGAGGAGATGAGGGGTAACGGGTTTCGGCCGTGCGTCGTCAGCTATTCGATAATTATTCAATTTTATTGTTCGGAAAGCAAATTCTATAAAGTCTATGAGGTGCTCGATGAAATGCAAGCTGATGGGTGTTGTCCGAATGTAGTCACTTTCACCACTATCATGCATTCGTTGACCAAGTCTGGGGACTTAAACGAAGCTTTGAAAATAGCAGAGAGAGTGAGATTGGTTGGGTGTAAGCCCGATACGCAGTTTTACAACGCATTGATACACACGTTGGGCCGATCGGGCCGGGTAGAGGAAGCTTTAAATGTTTTTACGAAAGAAATGCCCGGGAATGAAATTAATCCGAACACGTCGACTTACAATACGATGATTGCTATGTTTTGCCATCACAGGCAAGAGAAAAGGGCGGTTCAGTTTTTGAGGGACTTGGAAAAATCGCCGTGTTGTAAACCTGATGGCCAGTCGTTTTATCCGTTGATGAAGCTGTATTTGCGAGATGGGAAGACGGATAAATGCTTGAGTAGTTTGTTAGACGACATGGTTAAGAAGCACCATTTGTGTCTTAACTTGGCGTCCTTTACGCTTTTGATACACGGGCTATGCAGAGCTAAAAAGTGCGAGTGGGCGTACGAGCTTTTTAGGGAAATGCTTGGTCAAAACATAAAACCCAAGTATCTTACGTGTTCGTTGCTTTTGAAAGAGATTAAATTGAATAACATGCATGATGAAGCTGAGATGATCGAAGATTACATGAAGAAAATGAAATCCTTGTGAACGATGAACACCTGCTGGTAACTAACATTTATTGTGTCATAAACTCGTTTTTTTTTTGTTTTTTTTTTTTTTTTTTTTTTTGTGGTGTGTGTGTGTGTGTGTGTTATTTTGTTCTGTTTTCTTGCATATGCAATTTAAGTTGGTTTAGGTATTCTTACACAAGAATATGGAACATGTAGTTTAATGAGAATTTTATTTATGTCCGGTGTAGTGACTGTATGAGAATTCATACATTTTCATATTCTGTATTGTAATTCAGGACCAGATTAAAAAAAAAGAAGAAGAAGAAGAAATTTTCTTTGTCCTTTGAAATATTTTACCTGCAACTGTTTGGCTGTTATATGCTAATAAAAGACTGTTCGATTTCCTGAGGTGAATCCAGGATTTAAAAGAACGGCTTAAATATTCATTGTTCTTGCATAATTTGTATTTGAAGCGTACTTGAAATGACTGGCAAACGAAGAAATGCGGCTAACGTGCAGTTTGTTGTGTCATATGTACATGTACCGCATTATTATTTGTGGTCTAGATTTGTGTCTGATTGAGTAATCCTATATGGACTCGTTTGTGATCCAAGATAACGAAAGATAAGTGGTCCTAATCTTGGGGTTTAAGATTCTAATCAGCCAAGTGGTCCTAATCTTGGGGTTTAAGATTCTAATCAGCCAGCCCGCAAACAATCGGTCAGGCCCATGACTCAAATCATGAATTTTCATGATTAGCAATCTCACCTTTCCCCTCCGATTATTACTCGGGCTCTATAATCATATGGACTTTACCATCTTTATCCCCAAAAATTGTTATGTTATTAGCATAGGCAATGATTAAACACGATTCACTAATATTCATCATCCTTTTTCTTTTTAATTTTTTTTTATTTTGTCCTCTTTTTATTATTATTTTTTTTTAATGGGGTCTTCTTTTTTTCTTCTTCTTTTTTTATTTTTGTTTCTTTTTATTTTTTTATTGAAGGATGGTGGTCCTTAATTACAATCTTTCATAAATCCCTAATGAATTTTTTAAAATACAAATAACCAATACTAGCTAACTAACTCCTATCCCACATTTTTAATGGTTGCAGGAGTCGACTCAAAGTCACTCATGGCTATTGGAAATGGATATTTGGCTATGATTGACTCATTCGAAATTTATAGTGGCTAAAATATATGGATATGGCCGGAATAGGGTTTTTTATGTGCCTTAACGTCATGTTCAAAGCTAACTACACACAACGATTTAAAAGAGATCTCAAAACAAAACCCACTCATGTACATGCAATGATGATAAACACTCAGGCTACTCACTGACTTTTTGCATGAAAAAGTTTTGAATTGACGCTGCTCTTAAGGTTTTGCGAAATCAATTGCGTTCAAATACCATTTTACAATATATAAATAATAATCTTGAAAAATTTATGCACTTATACACGCTCAAAGACAACAACATCAAATCATACGTAGTCAACTTCGACAGGCAAGTTAGACAAATACAATTAAGCACAGAAATAGTGATCAATCACGTTAAAAAATTTCAAATTGCACAATTTTCAAATATAAATCATACTCAACCCCCTCCCCCCCCACCCCACCTAAAAACTCAGCAATCCCCTGATTGTCCTAAATATATGAGAAAAATAAATTAAATGAGAAAAAGAGTAAGGAACGTCCCTGAAAAATAGTCGAGCGACTCCAAAAAGTGCTTGTGCAATAATCCTTCGTCTCGAACTCGTGATCGAAAATGTCTTGAATAAAACCTATAAAAACAAAATAAATTAGCAAAAACAAACTAATAAACAAACTGATAATTTTTGGGAATTTTTTAATTTTTTCAAAAATTTTAACCGCTAACGGTAGCTCTAGCGGTAGCAGCTACCGTTAGTATAACCGCTAGAGTTCTCTGCCAACGGTGATTTCAGCGGTTGAACTTTGCGGTTAAGCCTAGGAAGCTAACGGTAAAGACTAGCGGTAAGGAGTTACCGCTAACCTACCGCAAAGTCCCCAGAATGGGTGGATTTCTTTGAATTTCTGCACATCAACAAACACATCAACGCACCACAGCAAATAACTCATACGTGGATAATATAAGCAGAAAAAAAAAGAAAAGTAAAACTAAAGAAAAAGAAATTAAATACTTGGGTTGCCTCCCAAGAAGCGCTTGTTTAACGTCGAAAGCCCGACGCCTTCTACGAACGATGTTATCCCGGATCCAAGAATAAATGACGCTCGTGCCACGCCTTAGTGTTCTCTAAGAATAGGAATGAGCGATTAAAAACATCAAGGCGGGCATGGTAAGTAAGTCGTAGAGAAATAAGAACATCAACTCGCTTTGAAGGTCGAAAAAGTGAATAATTTATTACCACGAACACATCAAAAGTAAATTAAGGCACAAGGTTATCCTCAATCTTTGGAAAGACTAGAGAATCCGTTGAACAAACGGGAAAACCCTTGAACTTCTCGAACTCCATTAATCCTTTGATATCCCCCTCAACATCTTGAAAAATATTTAAATCTATATTCGGGCATAGAGGAGGGGGATTGGAATTCTTTTCAACTAACACGTCCACCACCTCTATCTCAATATCGATCAAAGCATCAGGTGGCACGGTAACAGGCTCGAAAATCTCACTCTTCTCCAAATCGAGCTCATTGACTCCTCTGTTCTCATTGGGCTCGAGTAGACTCGAATCTTCAACATCCTCCGGAGTCTCCAACGGCAATACCCCAACAATCTTGTCCAAAGCTTTATCGATTAGCACATGGGGAGCGATCTCAACCAAATCCTCCATAACCTCCTCCTTACAAATATCTCTCAAGTGATCATTCAAACTCATATTCTCAAACTCTAAGATGGGCTCAATCGCAACAAGAATCGGCATCTGAGGCTGACTTGGAAGCTGGTCTTTCTCGTTCGACCTTTTTACTAAATAATCCTCGATTTGACCACACAGTGAGTCTATATTCTTTGTAAACTTAGAATAGATATCTCGTATAGTCGATAGCGCAAGTTCGTCTTGATGGTGAATGGTTTCGACTTCTTGGTCTTGCTGTTCTACCATTATTTGATCATTTAGTTGGTAGTCTTCATAACTCGGGTAGTAAGGAATCGAAGCGGGAGGGGAATAAGATTCATAACTTGGATAAAAAGAATTAGAGTCGGATAAAGCATTCAATTCAAATCCCGTTTGATAACAAGGTGGTGTGGAGGGAGCGTATGAAGGTTCAGAACTCTCTATTTCGGCTTGTAGGGCTGTGAACTCTTCACGAAACACTTTCCTGACATAATCCTCGAGATTCTGGTAGTTATGTCTTGAATCGTCAGAAATTGGAGATGGGTCCCATTCAGACGAGTATAACTCTCCCATGAATCCATCGTACACATCGTCCCACGTTTGCATAGAGTCGGGTTCTGCGCAATACAACCATTTCTTTGCCCGATCCCTTAGAGCATAATGAAAAAGTCGCATCCTCACTTGATCTCTTGTAAGGCCGAGACGAGGGAAAGTCAGGGTGACGTCCTCGTACTCTTGGAAGAATTTCACTGGATCTTCGCTCGGATGCCCATAAAAATCGGAATTTGCTCTATGTAAAAATAGTCAAGATCATACGCCTTCATCTCGGGGCTTAATGGAATGGAATGTCGATGTCCACTCCAATTGGATAGAAGTACACCGTTGTTGTCTAATGGATATCCTCAATATTTCGACATATTTTTTTTATTTTTTCTTTATTATTTTTTTTATAAACCTGTTTTTGAAAATATAATAATAATAATAATAATAATAATAATAATAATAATAATAATAATAATAATAATAATAATAAAACTGAATATTTTTTTTAAAAGATAACGGTAGCTCTTAGCGGTAGCATCTACCGTTAGTGTTACCGTTAACAATTTTTTGGAAAATTAAATATTTTTTATTTTTTTTAAACTAACGGTAGCTCTAACGGTTACAGATACCGTTAGGTTACCGCTATTTTTTTTAATTTTTTTTCGGTCGCTGAATCTATACTTCAAGAGATGTACCTTGCATACGCAACACTCAACGCACAAGATTAAACGTACCAGATAAAAATAAACAAAAAGAAAAATTACAATAAAATAAAGATAAATAAAAATCACGAAGGGCAAACACAAAATTCGCAACCTACTTAGCTATCCCCGACAACGACGCCAAGATTTTGATTGGAACTTTTGTATACATGATCAGACAATTAAATATGGATAAGTGCAATATGTTAGCACTCATATGATTAGTCAAAGTGAAGATAAAAGGAAAGATCAATTTTGTCAATGGAATGACAGAGAACTGGTGGGAGATGAAATTCTCTACCTATGTATAATATGCGCATTATTGTACCATTACTAATACACTTGACCAAATACTAATTTTTCAAAAAAGTTTGATTTTAACTATAATTTAGTAAAAGTTCATGGTTTAATTTGCAATTAACCATATCTTTATTCTATCATGAATATTTGTTGAACTGGCCACAACTTTAATTAAGATTTTAGGGTGTGATTGTTTATCATTTCATTCCAAGATATTTTCCAGTCTGTGCAAAAAATGTGGAGATTGAGAAGTGGATACACATCTCATTTTGAGTTAATGGTAGAAATATAAATTATTAAAGGTCTTTTTGGACTAGAATTCATTGACATTTTGAATTCTAGTATTCAGAATCTTGGGTATTCAGAATTCTGTGAATAGTAAGAATATTTGTTTGTTATAAGATTCATAATCCTTTAATTTTTATTGTAGATGTCAGTCATGTCCGAAAAGTGAATGATAATGTATTATTATATTGTATTTGATGTCAAATCATATCTGAAAAGTGGATGATAGTTTATTATTATATTGTATTTAGTTATATTTAATTATTTAGTTGTAAGATATTATTATTTGATTATTTGATTTTTGAGTCTTTTAGCAAATGAATATTTGGTATTCCGAATCCCGAATCCGGTATTCGAAATCCTAGCCCAAACAGGCAGTAAAATAATAATGCTAAAATAACTCCTCCTCCTCCTACTACTACTGATAATAATAATAATATCAATAACCACCACTGGACACCAGCGACCGCCCGTTGAAATATTTTTTGGGGCAAAAAGTTTTCTAAACATAAAGTAAACTAAAAAGTGAGGAGTTTTTTTGACATTAAGTAAGAAATCTTCTTATTTTTCAGACATAAAGTAATAAAATTTCTTACATTTTTTGCACATAAATAATGAATTTTTAGACATAATTAAGAGACTTTGCATTGGAGTAAGAAAATCTTCCTATCATCAAGTATGAATGTCTCCATTGTTAATTATGTAAAAAATATATAACCGTACTTAGCTATCAACTAAGATTTTTTTTTTTTGCAAAAAATAAATCGTGCAAGACTATGGGTGTCAGATGATTGCAAAACTGGAATCTTATGTATTCTAGTTACTATAAAGTTCTTAAAACTGTAGGCTTTAAGTGATTCATGGCATTATTAAACTAGATGCTATGAGTTTTTGTCTAAAATAAGGCATACGAGACGCTTCCAATTATATAAGATTTGTAAAAAAAATACTAGTTGTGAACGACGATAGTGGTGGACGGTGACGTCCGCCGACAAGTGGCCAACAACAATGACAACTTGAGTCAGGTGGTGGGGACACTTGTACGTGTGCGCTTGTTTGGTAGATGGAAATAGAAATTAATATATTTTTAATTTATTAATGGATTAGGTCAGGAACTACCTAAAAAAAGAATAGCCGGTCAAACCGGAAAATTGATTGTTCTAATTATCGTGCTCATATATTCTGTATGTTTTGCCACTCCTCCACCGAACAAGCCCTAATCTTACAAATACATACCGCATCCTTCAATGAAAATTGACAGAGGTGAAAGTTTGATTTCTTAAACCTGGATGACTGGAGGTGTAATTAACCCCAAAATAAGTTATTTGACAAAATACTGTTACGACTGTGTGAGAAAAGTTGCAGAAGTAATCGACAAAATAAGGAAATTACTGGAAAATAAAATATTCTTCCCTCCTCACTCTATTACATCTCTATCTTTATAAGGTGGTTCTTATCATTATACGTGTGATAACAAATTAACTTACGGAGTATACTTGACTAAATATCTAGGTTTTGTCCTTGCATGAATTCCTCTTCTTGGGCCTCCTTATCCTTCCCTTCTCTGGTTGGCCCATTAAGCATAACATCACCCTTGTCCTCAAGGTTGAAATGTGGATAAATTTCACAAAATTCATGTTCATCCACCCAAGTAGACTCTTCGCGAGGAAGATGAAGCCAGTTCATCAATAGTTAGCGGCATGACTGGTGTTGATATAGAACCGTCTTCGATGCCATAATTCCCAAAGGCTCTAACTGAGGTAACAATAGATAAGGCGGAATAGTTCTTGGCTTCGTAGATGCGGGATCAAACCCGTGAGCCTTCTTGAGAAAAGCCACGTGGAATACATTATGAATACGGGTTGTATCAGGCAAATTCAGTCTATAGGCCACCTCACTGATGCGTTGTAAAACTTGAAATGGGCTAAAAAACTTGCGACCTAATTTTTTATTTCCATGCCCATGAACGGTAACTTGCCGATATGACTGCAACTTAACAAATACCCAGTCTCCCACTTCATAATTCTTCTTGGAACGGTGTTTACCGGCCTGAGCTTTCATCTGTGCTTGAGCTCGATAGAGGTTGAGCTTTAGTTGGGATAAAAACTGATCTCTTTGCTTTAACTCTTGATCCAATGAAGCATTCGGTGATGAATACGGTACGTAAGAGATTAGCGTAGGTGGGTCTCGGCCATAGGCTTCCAAGAAAGGAGTCATGCTCACAGCCGTATAGAAAGCGGTGTTGTACCAATACTTAGCTCAAGCAAGATATTTAACCCATAAATTTGGTGTATCCATCACAAAGCTCCTCAAATACATTCCCAACGTGCGATTGAGACTCTCAGTCTGACCATCTGTTTGAGGATGGTACGCAGTTGAGAAATTTAGTGTTGTGCCATGCACTTCAAAAAACCCCTTCCAAAATGAGCTCAAGAATAGTTTGTCTCTATCACTAACCATAGAACGAGGAATCCCATGCAATCTCACGACACCATTGAAAAATACCTCAACGACCTTCCCACTTGTTGCTTTAGCCGCTAATGGACAAAATGTGCATATTTACTTAACCGATCTACCACTACTAAAATCTCAGAAATATTCCTTTGAAGAGGGTAGTCCAGTGATAAAATCAAGGGAAATATCCTCCCAAATTTGAGCAGGAATTGATAAGGGTTGAAGCAATCCTGCGGGAGCTAGAGTAGAAGTTTTTACCTATTGACATATTAGACAATGGTCAATATATTGGCGCACATCCTTGCGCTTCCCAGACCAATAACAGTTGGCAGCAAGGCGTTGAAAAGTATGCAAGAAACCTGCATGACCACCAAAGGTGGAGCTATGAAATTCCCGAAGTACCAACTCTTTAAATGAATCTGGTGTTTGGATTTGATGGTACCGTCGCGCAGCGGAAAACAAAAATTTTTAAAAAATTAAATAAATTGAATCGAATTCAATTTACGACGGCACAATTTTATAATCAATTAATTCAAATAATGTTTTAATTGCTTTTTAATAAATAGAAACAATTCGATTTTCATAAAATCAAACGAGCATGACAATTTCTATTAAACATATATATATAACAATTATATATATATTTATATATATTAATATATTAACATTATATATATAACAATTATATATATATATTAATATATTAATCATATATACAATTATATATATATTATATATATACATAAACAATTTATACATATATATATTATATATAATAGCATGCATAATATATATATTAACATACACATTAACATAAACATATATATGTATAATAAATATATATACTGCATGCATACACACATACATGCATGCATCTAACATATATATGACATATCTATATGTATATTTT
>BMAC01000352.1:93275-110052 GCA_014905375.1 Phtheirospermum japonicum | reverse complement strand
TTTATGTTAATTAATATGTGTGTATGTGATATGCATGTATGATTTTTATATATATGTTGTTTGATGTGTATAATATATATATATATATATATATATATATATATATATATGATATATATGTATGCGCATGCTGTGTTTGTAAAATATACATATAGATATGTCATATATATGTTAGATGCATGCATGTATGTGTGTATGCATGCAGTATATATATTTATTATACATATATATGTTTATGTTAATGTGTATGTTAATATATATATTATGCATGCTATTATATATAATATATATATGTATAAATTGTTTATGTATATATATAATATATATATAATTGTATATATGATTAATATATTAATATATATATATAATTGTTATATATATAATGTTAATATATATGAGTGGGAACCACTTAGAGATTTCTAGGTGAGGGAGTTCAGTGAACTCATCTTATGAGCACCTACTTATGTATGTCGATGTCCAGACACCGTGCCCGATGAGATTCGGTCCACATACACTAAGTACTAGTCTTAATGGGAAAGGCATGTATCCTCATTATGGCGTAACCCTTTGACTAGGAACAAGTTCGACGAGTTACGTTACGTGCTGGATTATCTCACGGTTCTGCTAGACCAATCCTCCGTAATAAAGTAACTTCATCAGGACCATACCTATGCAACAAGCATGGGATAAAAGATATGGAATGCCAATAAGTATAAAAGATATTATTACGAATAAAAACCGATTGTATTACAAGAGAATGGTCAGACCACAGCCACAAGTTGGCTTGTTGGTCACCTTATTCTAACATCTGGAACAAGCAACCGATGCTTATAATAAATTACTCCATCTACCACACTATAGGAAATGAAATCTGTTGGGTGATCTAGAACGTTGCGTTTGAGTTGGATCATATCTGGATCAGTGTCATGGGCAATTCAAAGTTGCTGTAAAAATGGAACTTGAACATTAACTAAGTTTGCAATGAACCAACCAATGGGTTCCGAGAGAGAGCATCAACCACAATATTGTCGTTGCCTGGTTTGTAAACTATTGAAAAATCAAAGACAAGAAGCTTGGTGAACCATTTTTGCTGGTCCAGAGTATGATTTTTTTGATCCCTCATCGCTTTCAAGCTGACTTGGTCCGTTCGAATGATAAAATGGCGGCCCAATAAATATTGATGCCACTTATCCACAGCTACCATTATAACCATCATTTCTCTATAATAGGTTGATCCACTTTACGCTCGTGGACATAATATTTTACTAAAATAGGCGATAGGTCGATTATCTTGTAAAAGGGCTGCACCAATACCAAATCCCGAGGCATCAGTTTCAAGAACAAACGGCTTATCAAAATCAGGCAAAACCAATATGGGGGCTGAAACCAAAGCACGCTGCAAGGAATGAGAAGTATCCTGAGTCGCGACACTCCATTTGAAATTATTTGCTTTGAGCAAGTCAGTGAGAGGTGCAGTTAATGAGGCGTACCCTTGGATAAATCATCGATAATACCCACTAAGGCCTTGGAACCCACGTAATTATTTAATTGATTTCAGAATAGGCCACTCCAACACATCTTGAACCTTTCGAGGATCCATATCAACCCCCACATCTGAAATCACATGCCCCAAATAATCCACCTGATGTTGCGCAAAAACACATTTAGAGAGTTTCACATAAAATAGGTGCTCTTTTAGAACCTGCAACACCACTTCCAGCTGAGCCAAATGTTCCACAAAATTCTTAATATACACAAGAATGTCATAAAGAAAAAATGAGCACAAATTTTCGTAAGAAGTGCCAAAAAAACACCATTCATTATAGATTGAAACGTTGCAGGTGCATTCGTTAGCGATTCGCATGAATTTGTCTTGATTTATATATATATATATATATATATGGATGGTTAGTGTTTTAGTTGTATTAGTTATTGAATTCAGTGTAAGTTAGATAGATTGAGCATATTTTCATATTTATGTATCTCCGGATTATTATAACATAATTCGATCTATGATATTGGATTTTATGTTATTTCAAGGATTTTGAAGTGTTTTTGTTTTAAGATGGACGAGTGTGGGCCCGCGAGTGGAGTTTCAAAGAAATTGGGCCCCGATTTGATGTATTACATCTGACACTAGGTATGTTGCCCACACTGGGTTACCCAGTGTCAACACACCGGATTGATCCCCTAAAGTCACGTCCATTCGGATGTTTCCTACTGGACTCACATCCGGTCGGATGGATCTGACATCCAACCGGATTGATTGATGTATTACCGCTGACACTGGGTATGTTGTCCACACTGGATTACCAAATGTCAGCACAATTTCGGGAATTTAGAGCCCTCGGCCAATTAAACAAACATGACCACTTATGTGCCTTTAAAAGGAGAAGCTCCCAGCGGTAGAGAGACACACCTACGAGGGACGATAACCCTCTTTCTCTTCTCAAACCTCTTGGATTGGCAACCCAAGAGTGTTATTTGTTCTTTTTCTTAAATCAAACTCTAGTGTCTTAGATTTTAGATAGATTAGTTGGTAGGTCTTGGTTTCTCGCTTGAATGCTGTTAATCTTCTCGATTAATTAGTAATTTTCAATTATTTGCTTTTACAATTTGAATTTCTTATTTGCTTTAGTAGTTTAGTTATAATTTCTCGTAATATAGTTGTTTAATGCTTAGAAATCCACACGATAATATTTAATGCTCTTGAATGTTCATCCTCCTTGTGTTCATGGTTCTCGATTGTTTTGGGTTTATGTTATTGAATATGCTGATGATTGTTGGCTAAACTTTACGTGTCTGGAGCCTAGAATCATTTAGAACCATCTATTGGTATGATTTGGTGCTTAATTTACAAGTTGAGATTGTCAATCGTAGCTCGTAGGCTAAGTGTTCGATGAAATGCCAAAAGGTCGTGGAGATGATTCTAGAGCTCTAGACCACCATTTTCTCAATCTTTTCAAATGCCACTGAACAAAAATCTTGAACGTAGCTGCCTGAGGTGTTCTAGAAAGATTTTTTGTACTAGTGGTTCGGACTCGAGTTGACACTTGAATTATAAGTCGGTTGAGATATCTTTTTGAGAGTCCTGGGTATACACCCGAGTTGTAAGTCGGGTTCCAAGTCAAGAATTTAATCAATGTGATTCAAGTGGCCAAAGAAAGCTAAGAGATAGAGCTACAACTTTCATGAAAATGTATAAATCTAATTTGGTCATTTTATGGGCCAAAGGCGAGCAGGAAGACACATCTGAGTTGGGTGTGTAGATCGGGTACACAAATAAGGCAACATACGACTTGGCACCGGAATCACAAGTCGGGTGCAGAAAAGATTGCGTAACGCTGGAGTGACACTCAACTTAGCACCTTGATAAACACGGTTTTAAGCATATTTTGGGACTTATTTAGCTAGACCTCAACTACTGCTTTTGCTTATATAACGTCTTTTAACTTCATTTTACATTATTTGGATGTGATTACGTGTTTGGTATGTTTTTATTTTTGTACGAATTTGGAGCTTAATGGGCTTAGGAATGATGATAGTAGACATCTATTATTTGGTATACCTAGGTGAAGGTTATACCGTACACTTAAGATAAAATACAATAGTTATGAATGATTGATTATATTTTTACAACTCTTTGTAAAGTGAAAAACAAATAAATTTCATCAATCAAAATAGAGGATATCCATTGACTAAGCAAGGTTATTAGAAGAACCTCTATGACTTCTACCACGACCAATAAATATCACGAACTCTTAGATATCTTACCTTGTGGTTCATTCTTCTCACACAGGTAGGGATCAACATATCTCTTTCCCTTCAATTTGAGGTCATTTCCACTATTCATATCGATCCTAGTTAGCCTCAAGAAATTTCCTTATCCAGAGGTATAACATTGGTATTATGAAGAATAATACCATGTCGCTCAATGACTTTTTATCATAATTAATATTATACAAGTGCATCAGTATGTTTGCTCAAGTGAAAAAAAAAGAGAGTGAGATCGTATCTCTCAATTACTTATTGTCATTTAAAGTGAATTTCTTTTTCACATATGTTAAGACATGTTTTTAGTCGCAACATATCAAAGTCATTGACCCTTTTTAGCAAGTAAACAAATTTCTTTTAACTATATTCTTAGGCTTGGAAGTAGTGTTTCGTAAAATTCCCAAAATATTTATTTAGAGCACATCCCGAAGTTTATTGAAACTTTGTAACTACATATACTTCTAATATAAGATTTGGGGTCAATATGAAGTCTTAGATTCATTAGAGAATTGACTTTGACTTAGTTTCACGATTCTTTGTCAATTGGGGGTTGGTGTATGATATTATTGTGGAATTGTAGTTACACTAGTTTCCACATCAAATGAATGATGGTAGTACTCAGTTTATTTTGAATATATTATTTTGGACTTAGATTAAGTTAGCTCAATCAATTTCTTTAGATAATGAATTTGAAGAATATATGTCATAATCTTTCTTTGATATTATGTGAATATACTTTATCACAAGACTTATTTATACAATTCTTTATCTTTCATGAACATTTATTATCGTGAAAATATGAAAATGTACAATTAATGATACATATATTGAAAGTAGCTTACAAAATCAACTTGAAGAGAATTAACAACGTACATGAATCCATCAATTCATCGAAATTCATGATTAACTAAACATATTGACAAATAATGATCAATCTCTCATCTAATCATGTAAATAACTTTATTTACAATTTCTAAATAAGAAATCATCTAATAGTATAAGTAATAATACATTATGTACTCTATGAATATAATTAAAGTATTGAAAAACTTAATGTTTGTCAATATTGTACATAACATTACATGCATAATAATAGGTAACATATATACATATACATGCTTTGTATAAGAATGCACTATAATACATACCATGCCATATATCCATATAAACAAATATTTATTATTTACATTTTAAAATAATAGGGTAATTCGAATTACCTTGGAGGAAAGACACGATTCTTTTCTAGGGCATTCCTTAAATTTTGTTTTTGCAATAGGTTTGTCCGCGATATATTTTTGATGACATAGACCATCAAACCCTATCTCTACCATACAAATTTAACCACTATGTCTTTTGAATATTATATCCAAAATTCAGCTTCATCCTACGGTTAGATTGTGCGTAATTTAAATTAAAAAATAGATTGGGCAGACAGTTCCGGGAAACAGGATCAACTCTGTTCAAAATTCACTATCGGATTCTAAGAATCTTAAATTCAGATCTCCACAGTTCAGATTGAACTTTTATATGTAGAGAATAATATATATAATCTTGATCTTGATCAAATGGTTAGATTGTGCGCAATCTTGTTTAAAAAAACGCTGCACATAAGATTTCGAAAATAAAATATGCTTTTTTCAAAATTTATATATATTTTCTCGTATCTCCTAATCCAATCTCCACCGCTCAAAAGGTAATTCAACGAGTCTTGAAGGTTCTGTAAAAATTCGAATGCGATCCAATGTTTGAAACGTGAAAAAAACGATTTTTCAAACTTACAACACAATTAGATTTTTGACGTACGGAAAATTGTATAGTTGTTGCTTTAGTTATGGAGGCTTATTTGTCGATCACTCTCAATAGGTTAGAGTTTCATGCTGATAATGTGTAAAAGGAAAAGCAAAAAGGAAGAAGACATAAAGGAGATGGTAGAATTAGAGTTCTCTTATTCATCAAAAACCCATTTATATAGTGTATCAAATACATGTTTCTATAATACATAAAGATAACAAACACCTAAATTATCCCTCATCAGTTACTTGTTGACGAAGGCACACTAATTGTGTTTTTCCTTCAACATAAATAAAATATTCTTCAGAATACCCTTTACTATTGAGCAATAGCATACGAGCTTTTAATTCTTCAAACTCGTACACATATTTAGAATAAGAAATGGTTAATTTGATTTTATTAAATTCTGCAATTATTTTGGTTTCTTTGAGTTCCTCAAACCTAGAAAAAATGATTTCTAAAAAATGAGTCCATGTAACATCATGTTGTTTAGCACTAAAACTTTTGTACCAAAGTATTTACTTCCCATCAAAGTGCACAGAAGCCAATATCACCTTCTGTCTATCAGGTATATTAGGAATCAATTTGAAAGACCCATTGCATCTGAGGATCCAAGATCTAGGAAATGTACCATCAAACCTTGGAACTCTATTTTCAGTAAGGGATTTATGACCTGAGTATCACCTGGATATTCAATCTACTGCCTGTATCTAGGTGATGGCTGGTTTATGGAGTTTACTCCTTCACTGGTAAACCCTAGAGAAGGCACTCTTAGGACTGACTCTTCTTTAGTTTCTTTGCCCTTGTTCATGTTTGATAATTGCACTTGTATAGATGATAGTGTGTTGGTAAGGTGGTCATATTTACCACTATGATTATATAACTGGTTTATGATTCCTTTGTTGAACCCAGAATGTTGTTGTGATTTTTGCTCTGAAGCTTATTATTTAAGAGCTTCAATTTGTAGTGTCTAATCCAGATATTCGTGTTCATCTGGAATACCAATTGTCGTGTTCTTGGTATTTTTTATACTTTGGTTTGTATTTCTATAAAGAAAATTTGTAAAGGAAGAAAATACTCAAAAATGGGGGAAGATATTAGAGTTGTTAACCCAAAAGTTGTTTGATGTTTCTTTCTCAAGGTGTAACCCATCTAACAAACTTGGGGCCACTATCTCAACAAATGTAAACGACACCACTATTCCGTCGAATAATTTGTTGCAGGAATTTGATAGACCAATGACAATAAAACTCGTGTGTGGCTACGATATGTCTAACTAAACCCCACACAAAGGTCCAGATGCCTCCACGTGGTTAGTCCTCTTCTCCTTTTGTGTTTGTGGCAAGCTGACCGGTCCCCACCTCCTCTTCCATCTTCACTAATGCACACGAGACCATTTTTCCCAATTCCTACTGCATAATTAGGGTTCTTCGCATAATCTTTCTTTCCTGTCTCAATTGTCATCGTGTTCATGACAAAATACTGTGTTATACGTAGAGTTTTTGTGGGTTTTTTTTTCCAGAAATTCTCTTTATAGTCATCTCTTAAATAACTAGTGAAAAGATTGGTCACATAGACAAAATATGTGAGTAGATTGAATTTTTCATCTTCGTTAGCACTTTTATTTTGTGTGTTTTATGTAACTGCAAGTGTACAATGTAAATATAGTACATAACGAGCAAAGTCGTACTCCACAAGGACCTAATTGATTTAGAATTCATAAGTAATATAATTTAGAAACTATATAGATTGTGGTGGATCTTTTGATCTTCGGTGTTCCTCGTATTTCGCTTCCGGATCACTCTCAAACCCTCTAAGAATTACCCACTATGATATAAGAATGTATTTGGACAGCTTCTTGGCCTTCTTTTATATTATAGGTCAAAAGATGATTTTTCAACCTTTAACACTGAGTTGGAACGGTTTGTGAACCATCCGCAACCTCCTTCGTGGCCGCGATTTGGTTTATGAATGGCTACCGTGAAAAAAGCCACAATGGTAGACAAGTTCGCGACTGCAAATGGGTTGTGAATGAGTCAATGAGCCAAGTTAACTTGCTGGCTTCGAGGGCCTTCTCCAATCTTAGGTATCAGATGTTTAAATCAGCTCATGCAATCAGACCCTTAATTTATTATGCTATCAAGTATATATGGTATGAGTTCGTAGAGATCTAACTCAACATGATACTACACATTACTACCAATGCATTTTGTGTGTTAACTATTCTGATAGCTTGATCGATTTTTGTAATTGATATTATACAATATTTAATTGCATAATACATGCAATTCTGATTATATTTCATAAATTGAAACTTGAGCATATTATGGTGTATATTAAAAATTTATGTGATAGATGATTTAGTTATTCACTAAAGTGTCTTGACACGTCATCGGGTTTTGGAGACCCACCCCTTGTCTGGAAAAAAACATGGACAATTTATTATGTATCAAACCATAGGTATTCCCCCGGGGGATCTTTAGAATTCTCACTGCTTAGCTTTTAATTCGTCTCTGACCATCAAATGAATATGAATCACCCATATTCCTCTCTTTGAAAGAAGGGGCGCTTGGCTATCTAAAAGTATTTAAGATTTACTATCGAATATTATTCGATTCAAATTTCGAATTGTGATCAAGAAATTGAAATTACATATAATGACAGACCGGGAGGCTTGATTAGAAGGAATCGACGAACCAATATAATAGAAGGCCAATATTCGTCAAAAAGGTAGCATGGTCCCTAAGCAATCACTTAGTGGAAAAGGAAGTGTTCGAGAAGGCTTTTTTGATTGAAAAAAATAAAGTGTTGAAAATTTATTAATTCTCTAATTAAAATGGACAACATATTTTAATTATAATTCTATTTATTATTATATTAATTATTATATTATTGTTGTTGTTGTTGGACCTAATTAAATGATTTAATTAAGGTAAAAGTCCTATTAATACTGGAGTTTGATATGTAATTAATGAGTAGATACCTTATAAAATCAATATAGTCAATTATAGAAAACCCTAACTAATAACTATATAAAAATAACATGGTTATGGTCTTCAATATATTAAACCGTTCATTGTTTTCTACTCTCCCGTGAATATTGGAAATCTAAGGGTCCCATAAGAGATTTAATTGAGAAAGATCATAAATTCAACCTGAACCCATGTGTGTTTGGTATTCTTGATTACTTTTGTATTAGGAGTCCCGTCTCGTGTTACAGAAGTTGATTTCTGAATATAATTTTCTCTCATCCATAAGTTTTTGATGATTAGATTATGATATTTATATTTTAAACTTATTTCACATGTTTTAGATATGTTATATGTTTGTTTATCCATAAAATTCTAACAACTGGTATTAAACCATCGCTATTTAGTCGTTTGGATTTATGGGGTTTATGAAAAAACATTCATGATGAATTATTTGAATTTGTAAATTTATAATTTACTAATTATGAACGTATGAATTTGTATATACTTCATCTTCCGAGTTTATGTTGATTTCAAGTACTTTGAGTTCAATATGTATGTGATGTAATGTTACGAATCAAGTATTTGGTGTTGGGTTTTGTGTGGTTTTCCACTTGAATTTCAGTATGTCATTATTAAAAATAAAACTCAAAAACCTAAATAACTACCAAATTTTAAGAACCCTAAAATTTGATATTCTTCCCCAATTCAGAAATAAAATTACAATTAAAGTTTTAATTTAAAATTTAGATATTGGAGTTTGTCTATATGTTGTGAGTTTTAATTTATATTTTGGTGTAGCATAATCAAAATAAAATTGCAATTGAAGTTTAATTTGGTTTAATGAGATTTAATTCCAAATAAAGTAAATATAGACACGTATTCATGTATAATTGCATTTACGTGCTTATTGTTGAGTCTAATTTCATTGAACTTAAATTAAGGTTAGATTTCGGGATTAACATTTGTTGGTCTTAAAATATTTTATAAGGTGTGATTCTTGGGTTTGTTTTTTACTCAAATTTATATATAAGTAATTTTGGATTATGAACTTGAAAATATGGTATTGGGATATAATTAATTCAACCTATAAAAATTGAATTATTGTTGAATTTATTCGATAATTAATTTATAAAAATATAACCTATATTCAGTTAGAAACTATGAACTTGAGTTCTGATATGGTTTTTAGTTTCAAATCTAACAAGATTAATTGAGCTTAATTTATTAGGCTTGTTTTTATAGTAGATTTTTCTACTTAAAGAAAGGGATTTTCGGCCTAATTTATTATTGGGTCTTAAATTCAAATTAAGTTAATTTTTGGATTTGAGCTTGTTTGAAATTTAATTCAAGCATGTTTTAGTTATTTGAGCTTTAAATACAAATAAAGTTGAATTCAATCCATATGTATTTTATTGGGGACGACGTTTAACGTTGTTCAATTGAGTAATAATTATTTTTTCTTACTCAATTTGTCTAGTAATTTTCATTTTGGTTAATCAAAAGAACGCGTAGCCTTCACAACCTCTTTCGCGGACAAAAAAACTTTATTGATTTTACAAGATGGTATGAAGTTCTTTATGCGAGTTATGATCTACCATTCGGTCTAACATAGCCTGGACGGTTAACAACGCACTTGTGTTGATAACGTGTGATAATTATGTTTTTCTTCTTTTTATGTAGGCATTGATTGTCCCTCGATAGACTTTGTTTGATAGAACTGATTATCAGTGTTTGATCATTGCAATAAGGACACCACTGAAGTTAGTTTTCTATCAATCGGCGAGATTAATATTGTACTAGGAACCTTATAATGTGCCCCAATTTGGTTCACTTGACCATAATTCATTTATATTACAACATAAATATTAATTGTAAGCATTTTTGTTTTGTTCTCTAAATTAAAATTTCTGTTTATTTTAAGTTATTTGCTAATGTTTACTTTCTGTGCTTGTGCCAGTATTTTTTGGATAAAATTAAGGGCATTAAGTATGAGGTGAATAATGCAAATCCTTCTAGATATTTATAGAAACTGTTAATTTCTTGATTTTTGTTTTCTGAGGAAATATGGAACATTCAGGAGTACATTAGGAAATGTATGTTCTCTCAATGGTATTGTTTATTTTCTTGCATAATACATTTTTTTATAAAATAATTTTATAATCATGAAAAACAATGGACTCTACGAGTTCATGTATTATTGTGTGAGAAAATAGATGTTTGAATGATAAAATACATAAAATACTCCATTTGCATTCATCCCTCATAATAAAGAAATAAAGTTGCTTTTGGACACCAACATTTGGAATGCAAAAGAAATAGGATACGGATTTATTTGTTCCTTTTGCACGAAGGTGGAATCTGAAAGGGTATGTCCTAAGTACTCTTCTCACTTTAGTTGATATATTAGTTTGCTTAGTTAGTACATTTAAGTATTTTGGTGAGTAATTTCTAATTTTTTATTACTCTCACTTTATAATGCAAATGTTACTGTTTGTGGAGTTAATAGTCAAGTAATGTTGAAAGATACATCTATACAGGACTATGACAAAATAAATTTAATTGAGACCATATGGGTTTAGGTTGTCACTGATAAAGGTTATTTGAATTTGTAAGAGATTATGATAATTTACTTTTAGTTTTACTCTGTATATAGATAATTAATTTTATCTCTTTCGATATTCATATATTATAGGTTTCTTATCAATGATAATAGCGCTTCATATTTTGTAACTTTGCATGTTGGTTTACATGTACAAAACGTATAGAATACTCTTTAAGGATACGGTAAGAAATATGATTTGTTAATCTTCTTTACAGTAAATTAGGAGAAGCAACTCATAATGCAGTATTCATTGCTAGTAAGATTCTAAACTATGTAGTAGCAAACAAAATCCCCATATGGCTTTTAGATGTACAAAATTCTATTCTTAGACTTTTGTATATTTGGGGTTATCAAACTAAAGTAAGACTTTTGAGTCTACATATAGAACTTGGATTTAAAGAATGTGAGTTACTACTTTTGTTAAGAACTCTATAAGCTCTTTTGTAATGGGATATAGAGTTTATTCGAGAAAGTTGAGCTTGAGTGGGAGAAAAGTTGAGTGGGTTTATCTTTGGTAAGGTTTATGATATCCTGGTACAATTGTAATTGGCAATGATTCTTTCGTAACATTGTTCAATACACAATTCTTAGATCACCAAAGTAATATTTAAAGATTCACCCTCTAAATGAAAACTCAACAATCTCAAAATAAGCTAATAGCTATATTAGAAGAAATTTCTGAATGACCATGATATTTTTTGGAATCTCATTAAATTGTCTATAAGTGGATCTAATTGGTCATAAATGAATTTAAAATCGAAAAGATTCGAAAGGCAATATTGAGAGATACTTGATATGTCTAGTCGAGAATTTCCATCTAAATAAAGACATTAATTATAAAGAGACTTTCCAGTTTGGTTTTCACTGAAAAAATCTATAGAATCCTTGTGGCATTAACTATGACTCGTTTGGTTTGAGTTGGCTTCCTATTTATTATACTATAAACAATTATTAAATTATTATCCTTTTTGGTGTTGGGATAAATATAGTTGATAATTGCACATACTGTAAGTTCAGTGGGAGCATTCCAATACATAAAAACAATTAAGTTTAATTCATTAGTGCCCTAAGAATCAGTATAAAGTTGATATATGCAAGATACTACTTATGTTTGAAAGTCTTTTGTATGTTTAAGTATTTAGATGTACCTTCCATAATCTCTTGGCAAGAAATTAACCCTAATATGATTCAGTTTGGATAATCGGTAAAAGTATATAAAGTGTTCTTGGAGAACAAAAATGATTTTATGATTTATTATTGGATATCAAATTTTTGGAGATAATTTAGTATTTTTTTTATTTCTATTTTATTGGATATCAATAAAGATCTATTTAGCTATACTCAACTGCTAATTGAAAGAGCTATTTTGGAAAAAGGTATCATGTAGACATTTATAGTTCTTAATAATTTACCAACTAAGTTTTGAGGCATCTTATTATGGATATGGTTGTAAAATCTGGTCTACCATATTCCGACGAGATAAAAAGTTTTTGTTGATAAAGGAAAGAGTTCAATTTTTTCTTGTAACACATAAGGAAGAATTTATTCTAGCAAATTTACTCATTAAGGTATTAACACGTGAGTTATTTAATGAGCATTGCGATCATTGGGTGTTACTATGGATATTACCTTAGTTCAGTGGGAGTTGGTGTTCTATGTACTTTTGCTAAACTTTTAGTCCCTTCGATTTTTTACAAAATAAAGTTGATGGTATTTTGAACTCGTTATGTTTGTTTGTAATGTTTTACATTACTTATGGTATGATATCATTAAATTTGGATTAGTTTGAAGTATGCATGATAAAGATCGCATTATATTTATTTCAATGCTACTCACCATATTTGGTCTTTGTTATTGAGTATATTAGTATGGTAATTATCATGATTGATTCACGATATTTAATATGATGAAAAAGTGATAGTCTCATTACTAGTATATGAGATAGACTAGACTGTCAAGCAGTTGTTGAATAAATGACACATGTACACAAAGTAATATAATTATTTAAGAACAATATATAGCCCAAGTGTGTGATTGTTGGGAATTTATTAATTTCCTAATTAAAGTGAGCAACATATTTTAATTACAATTATATTTGTCATTATATTACTATTATTTTTAGATCTAATTAAGGTAAAATCTTATGACTACTAGAGTTTAATATGGAAGTAATGGAAGTAATCAGTAGGTACATTATAGAATCAATCTAGGCAATTATAGAAAACCCTACTTGATAACTATATAAAGATTACATGGTTATGGTCCTCAATATACTAAATCGTCATTGTTTCTACTTTCCTAATGTGGACAACGAGTCGTTGAATTACTTGGAGGCCCATGATCGTACGTAAGCAAAATAAAGAAACCGAGACTTGTGAATTTCACAATTTCCTTAAAACAAATTCGCTCCATATTGAGCATTTATTTCACAGGATACAACGGAGTTAACCTGATATTTTATTCCGGCGAGCTGAAATTAAAAGCCTGGAAATCAATTCGAAAAATTGTAGGTGGAAGAAAAAGAAGTATGCTTGTTTTTATAAATGTATATATATTACATTGAAGACGTACATTTATTACAATGGATATAAACATATATCATGGAGAAAATTACAATAGGAATCTTCTACTCCTTTCATTGTTGACGATACAAAATCCTCTCCCAACCTTCACCTCATGAGTATTGCTTTTAGACAATCTTGGACGGATATTGCTAAAGATGAAGATTTTACTCCTATACGCAGAGTTTCAAAGAGTTATCTTAAGTGGGGATTTCTTGTGAAGCGCTAATATCTTTATTTTCGTTTTTTCACTGTTTTGCTATGTATTCAAACTCTTTTCTCATTTTTTAATAAAAGCGCCGCAATTTATTTAAAAAAAATAGAGAAAATAAGTATCTATCATTATTAATATGTTCTGCCATGTGAGTGTATGGTAGTGTATACCTAATTGTATTTAATAATTTGCCAATTTTTATGCCTTCAAGGTAGACAAAAATTACGATGAAAATCTAATGTCGTAATACTAAAATTTAAAATAAATTAAAATAACTAAAAAACTGAAATGCTAAAAAAACATTTTTTTTTTGATAAAATACGAAAATAAAATTAACGAAATTAAAAAAATACTAGAAAAATTAAACTAATTGAATAACTAAAAGCCAATATTAATAGGCAAAATATTTGAGCTCCATCGAACAAAAATACTATCAGGACGTGTTGGTTGTTAAACAAGTTATTGGCAATTTACAATTGTCTCAAATCATAGTAAAATAAAATGAAAAGCTTTTCAAAACTTTATCACTTTCTTACTAGTTTTTGAGTGTGCATTTATCTAAAGATATCATTGGGAATGAATACCTAGCTAAAAAAACACATTCCTGCATTTTTGTTTCAGATAGCACATGGAGTGTGTTTTGAGGTAATTCAAATTGACTACGTAACCACCCACCAATCTGTTTTTAGTGCTTCTAAATTCGAACTAGGCTTTATAATTGTTTATAATTATTGATAGGTATTTTTCTCTCCAATTTATCTCTCTCTCTCTCTCTCTCTCTCTGTATATATATATATATATAACGATGGACTTGAGTACATTTATAAACACGAACTACATAAAAATGGTGCTATTCGGATCAAATTGATCCAGATCAATAGTATAAATTAGCATTTATTTGTAATTAAATGAATAGAAAAATATACTTTTAATTCTCATTTACTTTTGGCTACAAATAGCAACAAATGGATGGAAAATATTTCTTTTAATATTTCAAGAACAACTTTAATTAATTCTCAATGGGAATAATTATCTATTAAATTAGAAGAAGTTGCTGAAAAGACAACAAAATAATTATAGAAAAGAAAATTCAATCGATCGTTTTCTTTACCAAATATGTGTTGTACTAAAATAACAAAAATAATATTATCTCATTGAAGCATTGAACTATCAATATCATGATAAATTAATTTTGTTCATTAATTTTATTTTTCATTTTATAGTTTTAAGATTTGTTTTGTCATACTTGAGGTTTTACCTTATTAACTCTTTTTATTAAACAATTAGTTAAGATTTAATTATGAGCTTTAATATGTATACTTATTTAAAACATCAACTTTTGTTTCGGTTTTGTGTCAGTTGACACATTCTAATTATAAGCATTCTTATTGGTTTTATCTTTTTAATGAGAATTTTTCATTTTTGTTTCACTATATTGACCACGTTCCAGAAAAAATACTTGATATTGGTTATCACCAAACAACGTCTACTAAATTAGTCAATTCATAAAAAAAAGGTTCAAAATAGTTTTAATGGAATTTTTTTTCCTGACGTAGCATGATTATATATTATTTTATTAATTTTCTTTTACTTAAATATTAAATTGAAAATGAAAAATTGGGAAAAAAAACTCATTTTGGTCAATTATATTGGAAACATTCCAGAAAAAATTAGTTGACCAATTCATCAAAAAGAAAAAAAGTCCAAAAAAGCTTGATCGTTTTTTTTCCCTAACATGGCGTCATTATATTTTCTTATCATTTTTATTTATTTTATACATTAAATTGAAGACAAAATTTATTTTGCCTCCATATTCTTTTCCTTTAATCAAATTAATAAAAATTTTATAAATAAGAAATTAAAAAAGATCAGTGATAAATATAAAAGTATAAATAAATCTTAAATAAAGAAAATAAATATAATAATTTATTTGATTTTTTATTATTAAGATTTTAATTAATAAAAATTAATAAATAATATATACATATAAAATAAATATAATGAGAAAATATGATGCTTAAAACTTAATATTTATTTTATGTCGTATTATAATTTTTAAATTTTTTATATTTACCTCTGATTGTATTAGTTAAATTTCTTTTACTAATAATATTTTTTATATAAAATTCTATATTTATATTAATTTTTGTAATATTCATAAATAATTTTTATTAATTTTTTACAAATTAAAATTTTATTAATTAAATTGAAGGTAAGATGAAAGAAAAAAGGAAAAAGAAAGGGAGAACAAACCAGGTTCTTGTTTTTAATTTAATTTTTATAATAAAAAAATTGATAAGAAAATATAGAATAATGTCACATCACCAAAACAAAAACCTCGACTGAACTCTTTTTGTACTTTTTTTTAATCAATTGGCTATCTTAACAGACGTGATTTGATGATGGACAATATCACGTACCTTTTCAGGAATATGGTCAATATAATTAACCAAAATAAATTTTTTTCCTCAGTTTTTTTCTTCAATGTAATGTTTAAAATTAAATGAAAGTGATAAGAAAGTATTGAATCACGCCATGTCAGTAAAAAAGTCAGCTCGGGTTTTTTGGACCTTTTTTTATGAATTGGTCAACTTAAGATGTTGTTTGATTATGATCAACATCAAGTATCTTTTATGCAATGTGGCCAATACAATGAATCAAAAATGATTATTTTTATTGTTCATTAATTAAACCTGGCATTTTAGTTAATGAAATACGTGATTGGAGCAATTTGGTATTTTATATGTAACGCCCAAGTTTTTATTTCCTTATAATTTTAAGCCCAATATTTTTTTTTATTTAAATTCTATTGTTTCAAGTCCAATAAGCCTTTTATTCAAATCCAATTACATTATTTTCATTT
>BMAC01000352.1:63520-92116 GCA_014905375.1 Phtheirospermum japonicum | reverse complement strand
TAAATTATATATATATTTTTATCATATTCTATTGTTTCATATACACTAAGCCTACTATTCAAATTCAATTGAATATTTTCTACTTCTAATTTTAATTGATTTAAGAAATTCTATTTAATAAGATTTATAAAACGATTGTAAATTCTATTATATACCTAAATTTTAAAGACTATTATATTGTAGTTTTATTCTATGTAAATTATCTTAAATTATTTTAAAATCTTACTATAATCAAATTAATAAAATTTAGTTTTAAATAATCTAAGAACTCTTATCAAGTGAATTTGTGATTCAATTTCAAATAAAATTATAATATCACTTTCTAAGAAAATATTATAATTATTTAGTAATGTAATTATTTATTTAAATTACTATTAAGTCGTATATGAAATAAATCTCGATTTCTGAAAATTATAATAATTTAGTTATATTATAGCTATTTACTTATTAAATACTATTGGGTCGTTCACGGAATTATTTTAGTTTTAATTTTACGTCGTCTAGTGGATCGTTTTTWTTTTGGACGTGAAAACGAGCCTAATCGAAGCCCAATAACTATCCCTAACCCAACAAGACCCTACCCTAACCTTCCTAAATTAAACCCATCTTTGGTTTTTAAACCTTTTGCAAATCAGCCATTTCATTTCACCACCTCAAACCTTCTCAAAGTTTTTCGACTCTTCTTCACTTTTCTGCAAACGTTAGCAAGCAAGGTAAACCCAAAATTTTCTAATTTATTTTTTCCAAAGGTCATCCCAATCACAGCCAACAATTGTCTATTACAAATCATATTTCCAACTGCAAATTAACCATCGGGTACCGCAATCGGGACGTCAATCCAGGCCCGAGGTTTTAAATCAAACCGACTTAGCCGGTCGCTTTTCTATTTCAAAACCAAACAACCACCGTTTGTCGACACCACAGCCCCAATAATCCACCATCGCAGCCACACCCGAGGCCCGAACAACCTTCGCCGCCGTCACGGCTTGCACACAGCTACCACCATCTCCGTGAGTCGCCTTTCACCATCACCGCCTTCAACCACCGTCACGAACCTGAAACCACCCCGTTTTAACCCCACGTTGCTAAAACCCACGGCCCGGCCGCGCCACCAGTGGCCCACAACAGACGCCCCACTGTTTTCTTCGCCAACCGAACCAACCCAGCCACCTACCGACTCGGCCACCATTCCAAACCAAACAACGGCACCAAACGTCGCCAACCATCTCGGCCACGAATCTCAACCATCGGCCGAAATTCCATCATCACCAACCCAAACCCTCCGTCGACAGCCACCCCCACGGCAAAGCCCGACTGAAACACCACAGCAAACCATCGCCACCCGCAGCCGACAATCTCCGCACTACCACCGTCCGAAACTTCAACCAACTCCGACCAAAGCCACATTTTCGGTCCAACCATCACCACCACGAGCCCTCCCGACTCCGCCACGCTGCCGCCAATGCACTGCCACCGAATCGTTAATCGACGGAGCCGAAAACCCACGGCCCGAGCCTGCCTCGCCACTGCCGTCCGTTCGTAGCCCCGGGCCCCGCCGCATCTTTGGGTTTCGCCCGAACTGCCGACCCGAACGCTGCCGCCCAATTTCCCGTTCGCCGACGACCGAAGGAGGAGCGTCGCTGTCACCGGGGAGGGAGAGGCGCCTGGATGCCGCCGCCATCGATTGGAGGCGAAGCTGCCGCCGCTTCCTTCCGAGCCCCGTCGCCGTCGGCCGAGGAAGGAGGAAGAAGAAGCTCTGGCCGTTTTGCTTTGGGGGAGAAAGAAATGAAAGAGACGGGAGAGGAGAAAGAAATTAGGGATTTCAATCCCTTTTGATCCAATTTTTCCTAAATTTTGCCAATTGACCCCCAGCCACTTTCCATCCTTTCGATTGAGCCCTCAGTTTTCCAATAACCCCCAATCCAGCCCCAAAACACATTTTATAAAATACTTTCAGTCCAATTTTATCATTATTATTATTATTATTATTTATATTATTATTATTATTATTATAGTTATTATTATCATTATTATTATTATCATTAATACTACTACTATTATTATTATTATTACTATTATTATTATATCACTATTTTAAATATGAAAAATACTAAGTAAATGCATTTTCTAATTTATTAGGTGACGAGCACTAAGTTAAATTATTATTTTAATGTAGGAAACGAGGGGTCTCAAAAGTAGAAATTTCAAGCACGAGCATCTACATTCGCATTTTCCACGAAACTACATTCCAAGGTGGGTGATTCTAAACTCTTTTCAAAACTATGTTTGTCTATGTTAAATGCAATTATATGAATTGTCTATGTCTCAATGCAACATTCCATAGTAGCTTTCGAGCTAAAACCATGACAGTGTGTTGTAGCCATTCATTTATGATTTATATGATTTTTTCTTAACATTGCCGAACGTGTTCTATGTTTGACTATGTTATGTGCGATTGTATGAATTATCTATGTCTCAATGCAACATTCCATAGTAGCTTTCGAGCTAAAACAACAGTAGCTTTCGAGCTAAAACAACAGTAGCTTTCGGGCTAAAACAACAGTAGCTTTCGAGCTAAATCTATGAATCTATGAACGACTGACAGTGTGTTGTAGCTATTCATTTATGGTTTGTATGATTTGTGTTTAATGTTGACAAACAAATCCCCACTGAGCGAGTTGAAAGCTCACACCCATTATTATCAAACTTTTCAGGTTAAGGAGTTGGATGTGGTACGAGGCGGTGGATGCGAAGATGCTATATTCAATATTATTTCTATGAATTGGTATTTTAATTTTTGTCAAGTCTAAAATAAAGTTTGAGACATGTGTTTTTCATTTAAGGGTTCATGAACAATTAAATTGCTACTATTTTGATTCAGAAAGTGAATCTCCTATTTTAAATAAATGTTAAGTTTTATTCACGCTTCCGCTCAAATTTATTGTGATTGTGATTTATTGAAAACTCGCGCCCTTTATTTTGGAAGTGTTATTTATAAATAATCAAAATTTATACTTTTCGAAAATGGGGCGTGACATTATATGTCGAGCTGAGTTTTAAGTTTTATGAGAGTTACAATCAAAATAATAGTGGAAAATGAAATACTTATAATACGTACAAGTATTTTTTATGATTAAACATGTGTATAGGAAATAAAATTAGTATTTTTTTGAAATTATTATGTATCAATACGTAACAACTATGATTTTCATTTTGTTTACATGTAATATTATGTAGTATTAAATTAGTTAGACCATCTCCATAAGTTCACCAAAATAGGGAAAACGCTATTTTGCAAATGGAAATCCGTCAATTCAGTAAATAAGTCCCCTATTTTGGTGGAATCTACAATTCAACGATATATGTGATGTTGCATTGTTCACTTTGTGTTATTTTGATACTTTTTTGAATTGTAAAATATTTTTATATTTTATTGGTATAGACATTATAATTATTTTTGTATCTCAATTAAATTGAATTAATCAATATAAAGTTAACTCAATTATATGTGAAATATTTATAAATCTTGCATGTAACTTTATATATAAACTAAATATGCTTTGAGATTTTTAAAATATTACAGATAAAATTATATAGATTACATAAATTATATTATAAAATGCTACAATAATACTAAGAAATTACAAAAATTATATAAAATTTAAACAAAAGGTATAATTACATAAAATTTGTGTTTTCTCGAATGAGATTTTTAATTAAGATAATTATAATCTATTAAAATGTAACTTATGTTTCTTAGAAAATTATTATTATGAATGCTTTTTTTTTTCGCATAATATAATTAATCTTGACATATTATTTTGAATTTCTAATTTGATATTTTTAGTTAATAAATAATATATCATATAAAATTATGTATGTTTATTAAATAGGAATAATAATAAAAATGGGATTAAATAACTAAAATAAAGTATAAAATAAAATATTTTTTTTAGTGCAGAATGTTGGAGATGGAGTGCAGATTTTACACTATTTAAGTGCCAAATTTACACTAAAATAGTGTTGGATGGGGATGCTCTTATAGCTTATAAGGAATTATGTTTTTGTAAATAGAGTTTTTTGATAAGCGTTGAGTTAGTAAAGACGGTATATTTGAATTTTTGGAGAAGATATGATTCAAAAGCTTTTTAAAATGACATTTTATACCACTTATAAAAAAGTAGCGTATAAAGCATTAATTTATATACCAAAACTATTTGCAAATTATTTATTAATTAATTGTTATTAATATTTGAGATTAACTATTAAGATGCCCAATAATAAGATGTCAATGTTCTTATAGGTAATCCAACACAATTAAGTAGTTATTTACCAATCAAATTTATACAATCAGTTAATATAATCAGCTCATCAAACTACTCAAAACAATCAATTACTAATATAATCAGTTATCAGATTTACGCTAATTGTTAAACAAAATCTTATAGAATTCAAAATAGTAATTTTCTATATCCAGAATCCCCATAAATTATTTGTCTGCTTCTCAAACTGCATCTGACAAATGACAATTTATAGTACTTATATGTCAATCAGGCTTAATCTCAAATCTTGACTAATTTAATAACCTTATTTATTCTCCTTGTATCCTATTAGCAAATTGAATCACTTACATAATACTTTTGAATATATATTAGATGGGGTTTACATAAAACTTTAAAAATGTATATTAGATGGGGCATACATAATTTTTTTTAAAGGATGTATTATCTTTTAAATTTAGCATGTTGTCCTTAAGTCGGGATCAGTTGAAATTATTATTTAAATAAAATTATTAATTAATCGAGTGTTAAATTATCAAGACTTTATTATATATTACCAATTAGTCAAAATTTCTTTTATAATCATACTTTTTAAATTGAATGTTAAATAACTCTAACATATTATAAGACTATAAATCACCAAATTATCAAATGATTGAATATTTTTTGAGATTTAATATAATCAGCTCATCAAACTACTTAAAACAATCAATTATTAATATAATCAGTTATCAGATTTATGTTAATTGTTAAACAAAACTTTATAGAATTCAAAATAGTAATTTTCTATATCCTCCCCATAAATTATTTGTCTATTTCTCAAACTTCATCTGACAAATGACAATTTATAGTACTTTATATGTCAATGAGGCTTAATCTGAAATCTTGACTAATTTAATAGTTTTATTTATTCTCATTGTATCCTAAAAGCAAATTGAATCACTTATATAATCTTTTTGAATATATATTAGATGGGGTTTACATAAAATTTTAAAAATGTATATTAGGTGGGGCATACATAATTTTTTTAAAGTATGTATTATCTTTTAAATTTAGCATGTTGTCCTTAAGTCGGGATCCGTTGAAATTATTATTTAAATATGATTATTATTAATTAACCGAGTATTAAATTATCAAGACTTTATTGTATATTACCAATTAGTCAGATTTTCTTTTATAATCACACTTTTTAAATTATTGTTAAATAACTCTAACAGGTTATAAGACTATAACTCACCAAATTATCAAATATTGAATATTTTTTGAGATTTAAAAAGAAAAAAAAATGACAAAACCTCTAAATTAGACAATTACATAAGATAAAAGAAAATCGCCTGTATTGATTTATATTCCATCCAGGCTTTTTAATTACTCAATAATTTTTATGTATACTCTATCCAAATATTTAATTACACGAAAATTTTGTAGACACATCTAAAACTTTTAAGAACTCAATACGATTTAAATTTTATACTCCTATATTGTATAAGAAAAAGTTTTATATTAATGGATAGCGGATTGCATTAACTGTTAGCGGATAACTGATTGCATTAGCGGATTTGACTAGCTGATTGTATTAGCAGTTTGTATAAAAGTGTTTGGTAAGTATTTGAGAGCTGATAGCTGTTTGATCGTGTAAAATGACTCAAATGGGGCATTTGCACAATTTATTGTTGAGTATTTATTTTATTAATAACAAATTTATAATCTATTGAATAATTAAAGTAACTTTTACAGAAAAATAATCATTATTAAAAATTATTATTTATAAAAATTATTGAGTTGTAAATTTTTTAATATAATAAATTTAATTTGGATAATTATTACTAATTTAATTGTAATAAGTATTTGTATGTAAATTAATAAAAAAAATTGGTAATTTGAGGGAAAAATTGTCATTTCATTTTCAAACCCTCTCTTCTCAAAAAGCTCCTATATGGAGCTTTTTTAAAATAAGCTTTTTGGACCCAAAAAGTTGACTGGTCAATCCTCTTAAATGAGTCAATTCCTCTAATTTTTGCTCATACCTCTTTTTACCAAACAGGACCTAAATATTATTTATCACTATTAAAATAATTATTTGGAACATTAGGTTAATTAATTATGAATTAAGTAATGTGAACTTTAATCAGAGAGAGAGGAGGAGAGATAAAAGAAAAAACAATTTAATTAAAATATTTAATGGGGAGAGAGAGGAAAAACGAAGGGATGATTTTAATTAAAATCTTAAAAGGGTAATTATGGCGAAACACAAATTTTCTTTGGCTTATATTTCAAAACTGCCATTGCTGATCCGGATTTGATCTCATATATTTACTGTTCCTGATTTAGGTTATGGAGAAAACGACTGCATTTAATTTAAGCACACATTTTTTTGTTTACTGTTGTATGATGTTGCCAAACACAATTTTTATGCAAAATTGTTTAAAAAAAATCTTCTTCCTCCAACTCTATTTAAGGTGTGCGTCTCTGTTTCTTCTTCTCATTGATTTATTAGGCTTTGAAGTGAAATGGCAAAACAAAAGCTCGGGAAGGATGATTTTGGAAGTCCAGACAAAAGGCCCGGCTTCTTCAAAATCATATGGTTTGCCAACACCATAAATTTGGTACATTTTAACTATCTTAATATATAATAATATCTCATGCTTTAGGCAGTGTTTACATTTTGCAAAAACAAACAAAAAGAGTGATTCTCAAACATTCATCAAAGCTAAGAATTGTTTTTATTTATTTACTTTGAGTTTGCTTAATTTTGTAGAGAATCCCACCTGACTTCAAGCACCACTTGGTTTCGAAAGAACAAACCGAGCGCGCGATCCTAAAAACTCCTCGTGGAAATTGGGTCGTAAAAATAGTGCAGAAAGAAGGCGACTTGTATTTTGCCCAAAAAGGCTGGCAACAATTCTTGAAACACCACTCGTTAGGCCATGCTGAGTTCGTCGTCTTCAAATACAATGGGGACACGTCGTTCGACGTCGTGATTTACGAACAAAACGGTTGCGCACGAAACTATCCGTCTCGTTTCACTTCTCCGTTCCCTTTCTTCAGCTGTGTCATGAAGAATCATAACATCGGCACAAGTAGTAAAGTGGTATGTGATTGATTATATATGCAGTTTTAAGTTATTAGGACCAAATAAGAGTCCATTTTATTGAATCTAATTTAGATTTTTTATTATTTATTTATTTATTATTTGCAGTTTATTCCAAGGACATTTCAGCAAAAACACCTTCCCCTGTCAAAACAGGGAATTATCCTACAAGACTCGGAGGGTGTCTCTTGGCCGGTGACGGTTACTATATCTGGTAACAAACTTATGCTCATTGGAGGTTGGAAGGCCTTTGCAGATAGCCATTCGATCGAGAAAGGCGATGACTGCATTTTCGAGCTGGTTGAGCAAAACATGATGAAAGTCCACATTTTCAGACACAACAACTAGGTTAAGCTCATCATGAAATGTAATAAGAGAGTATGTTTATTTATTTATCCATGTAATAAATGAGTAACAAACTAGCAATTTCTCATTTTCTTGTTGTTTGTTCTACTATTTAAATTTTAAGTTAACAAATTAAAACCCTCTTCACTATATATATATATATATACACACACACACAGTTTTCACTATTTAAGCCGTGGGCCCCACTCCCTACTCCGAAATCCTCTAAACTAATTAAGCTCATATATCCACCACTTTGAACATACATAAATGTTCATCTCCAAATCCATTCTCAGAGTAATTAAATCAATCACTTTCTTAAAAATTGAGGGATGCATATGAAGTTTCATGAAATGATTCCATCCAGCTCTTCTTTAATCTCACATTCAGTGGTGATTACTTTTGTAGCACAATACTTTATGCAAAAAGTCTTTTCTTCAGTTAGGGTATGGAGAAAACGACTACATTTAAGCTCACTTTTTTCTGTTTTCAGTTATATGATGTTGCCAAACACATTTCTCCATGCAAACTTATTTTCCTCTCTCTCTCTCTCTGTTCACTCATTTATTACGCTTGAAGTGAAATGACAACACAAATTCAATGTTTACACTATAATTTTTACTAATTTTTATTTACATACTTCAAAATTTTAGAGATGGCATATTATTATCATGTGTCGTATTAATTATACTGCCTAATCACTATTTATTATTTAATATTATAAAATTTTATATTTTCATGTTCAACTCAAGAAACAAACAAACAAATTCCACTGATAAAAAATCCGTATGAAACTTCCAACGAAATTCCAATGGTGTAAAATACCGTTGGAATATTCCATCACAATTCCAATATTATTCTCAACGGTTTGAATTTGCAGAAAAATTTCAAGTGTTGAAATTTCAAAAATTCCAACCATATTCCAACAGTTCCATGGTGTTTTGGAAGGATCGTTTCCTTCAAATTTTCATTTTTTTTTTAAATGTGCTTAAGAGAATCTAACATACATCCCAAAACAAATTTGAACATACATCCCAAAACAAATTTGAGGCATAATATCACTCTCACCAACAAAACCTTTTAGTTTCATGTCTCTATTAAATATTTAAAATCACATTTCTTTTCTTTAGCGTGTATAAAAATATACTCTCGTAGCCCCAACTCGGTGAACTCAGAAAAATTAAGAACCATAATCTTCATCTTCAAACTAGAACCCTCACAACCCTTCGATCTCTTCACCTTATCTGTTGCCGCCGCAACCATCGTTTTCTCCTCCAAATCGCTCCATCCTTGATACGACATCAAACACTACAAAAAAATACAGTTTTATCGAGGGGTTTTTACCTCGGTTTTAAGCTAAATTCCCTCGGTTTTTGAGTTATCGAGGGAAAAAATCCCTTGAAAAAAATGTACTCGGTAAAATTTTACTAAGGGGGATATCGAGGCATCCTTCCCTCAGTAAATTCCCCAGTGCCGATACCCTCGGAAAAACCGAGGGGCGGCTACCCTCGAAAAATCCGAGGGGAGCTTTCCCTCGGAAAAACCAAAGGAATACTCCCCTCGGGAAAAATGACCCCTCGGGAAAAATGAGAGATAGCACAACCCTCGGAAAAACCGAGGGGAGTCCACCCTCGTTTTTTCACTCGATATTTTGAATTTTCGAGGGTATTTCCCTTCGATTTTTTTATTTTTTTAAAAAAATATTTTTTGAATATTAATTTCAATTCCTGTTTATTTATTAAGATTCCCCAAAATTTTGAAGAAAAATTATTAGTGAACACACAAATAAATAAACTAATTATTATAAAAATATTTGAAATTTTACAATTATTACATGCGTTCGACAAAAGTGTTTAGTAACAAAGTTTATATAAAACATATCAAACTGTCCTATGACGGGAGGGGGCTACGGCGGGGGGTAATGCTGGAAACGAGCATACAGCTCGGCAATCTTGGCGTTCATCTATGCCTGAAATGCCTCCTGTTGCTGGCGCTGCTCCATCGCTGCTCCATCGCCTCGAGCTCCACCCTCTGCGCCTCCTGAGCTTGTCTCTTGGCCTCAAACTCCTACCTCTGCGCCTCGAGTTGTCTCACGTAGGTCCTATCAGGCTGAGAGGTGGAAGAAGAGCTGCCTACGAAAAACCCTTCGCAGTAGCCACCACCTTCCCGTACGAGCCGGTGCCGTAGTGCCGACCCTTGTTCGACCCGACGACGTCGAAGAAAACACGGTCAGGGTCAACCTCGCTATTCGCATCCTGGAATGACGCACTTAACTCCTCCAGATGTCGCTCGTACTCCGCCTGAAATACAACTCGTTAGTAAATTTTACAATAAAAGCAAAGAACAAGTTAAAAATAAGAAAAGAAACTCACATTAGTATTACTGGATCTCGCATCGATCCACGTGCCGTCGTCCTTCCTGTGCGTACTTACAAAAACCTGGTACATATTGGCCGGAGGTTGTCTCTTGGCTGGTGACACAGACGAAGAAAGGGAACGAAGAAGTGAAACGAGACGGATAGTTTCATGCGCAACCCTTTTTTCATAAATCACGACGTCGAACGACTTGTCCCCGTTGTATTTGAAGATGACGAACTCAACATGGCCTAACGAGTGGTGTTTCAAGAATTCTTGCCAGCCTTTTTCAATGAAATACCCGTCGCCTTCTTTCTGCACTATTTTTACGACCCAATTTCCACGAGGAGTTTTTAGGATCTCGAGCTCGGTTTGTTCTTTCGAAACCAAGTGGTGCTTGAAATCAGGTGGGATTCTCTACAAAATTAAGCAAACTCAAAATAAATAAAAACAATTCTTAGCTTTGATGAATATTTTTCGACCGAAGCTGAGAATCACTTTTTTTTTTTCAAAATATAAACACGGCCTAAAGTGATTAATAATTGAGATAGTACATATTAAGATAGTTAAAATGTACCAAATTTATGGTGTTGGCAAACCATATGATTTTGAAGTGAAATGGCAACACATATTCAATGTTTAGACTATAATTCGTACTAATTTTAAGTTACATACATCCCAATTCAAGAGATGTCATATTATTCCTAGGCTGTATTATATCGTGTCTAATCACTATCTATTATTTAAAATTATAAAATTTTATATTTTCATGTTCAACTCAAGAAACAACGAAATTCAACTGATAAAAAATTTGTATGAATTTCCAACAAAATTCAAATAGTTTAAAATACCGTTGGAATATTCCATCGAATTCCAATAAAATGTAAAACTATTGAATGTACATTAGAAATACTGTTCAGATAAATATTCCTACAAAAATTCCAATGATTCTTCAATGGTTTGAATTTGCAGAAAAATCTCAAGTGGTTAAATTTCAAAAATTCCAACCATATTCCAACAGTTTCATGGCATTATGGAAGGATCTTTTGCTTCAAATTTTCCTTTTTTTGGTAAATGTGTGCTTAAGAGAATCTAACCTACTGATAAATCCAAATCGATTGGTTACCAAGAATAGGGGGTACTAACCTCAAATCTGAGATCAGCGACCTGAAGTAGATCTTAAACACGTCACAGCGATCTGCCAAGCCCTCCACGAATCTCCTGGCGACCTCGCTGGTCCTGGAAAATAGCACCTCGGACGGGTCGAATTTCAGGCCCGTTAAGGCCCTCCGATGCTTAAGTTAATAAGCAAGTCACAACTCACACTACTACTAAAAGAAGATGATATATGATGCGATATGATACGTAACGTGTATAATGAGAGGTAAGCACCTCTTTTTATAGAGATAAAACAAGTACCCTCTCAATCTAGGGTTACCTTCTCCCACTACAATTTCATAAATACCATGACACTACAACCGACTTAACATTAGGATTCCTCCCTTATGGTAAGTTCTCATAAACAATAAACCTCTCATTAAATTACCAAAATAGGCCTGGGCCTGTTATTCTTTCCATACAGCCCACCAAGGCCCCAAAAACTCATCCACACTAAGCCCGTTAACGAGCTAAATCACTCAGCACCAAACATAAGAGGTCGCGACCCTATATGAGAACTCATCCTCATACTCCAGGTCGCTACTCTACAAGAACCAGCTCGCTCACTTCTCAAAGACACCATCCAGCTCGCCCACCTCATAGAGGAACACCCTCTCTAGGAAATTAGGTCGCTTTTCACAAATACTCATAAATATCAAACAATATCACGTGTGGACATTTTGGTCCGTATCAGCTAGTCCCCCATGTTTTAGCTGATTAAAGCATGAAATCAGGTAGGTCATGTAAACAACAATTTTAAATGAACACAATCATCACAATGAAACACAAAATATAAACAAACCAATCTGCCATCTTACTAAACCATATTCCACATCACTCAGCCCGGCAGTCCGAGTTATAACTTCAATAAAACCGCGACCTCCAAAGACCAGCTCGCTGAGCTTCACCCATCCTCTAAAAGAAATACCGGCCTCAGGAGAAAGACCCCCAAGTCCCTAAGTCGAGTCCCCGAGCTCTACTCGTGGCGACCTAAAACCGTAAAGCCCTTTCCACGACCTGTAATTATATTCAATCTTAATAATTTTAAAATCGTAATCATAAGTAACCCGAAAAGTCAAGACACGCCTTCCTCTACACATCCACTCCCATTTAAGTTTCATTAAATGCAGCCTGCCACTTATCGGACACGTGTCACTTCCTCCTTTTCTCGTATTATAATAAACACAATGCGCCCAAATACAAAAGGTCCAAAACATTCCCCAAAACCCTATTGTCCTTCCCACTCCTACCTGTCCCATCCAATTTCTTGCCGCCCAACACAAAAACCCCTTCACTTCCCCCATTCACTACTTTCCCAAGGAATACAACCAGAAAATCGCCATTTTTACTCCGCAACAAAGCTCGTCGACTTAACAAATTCTCAAGATTTGTCAACAACGCATCATTCGTTACCGACCTCCAGCACTCTGAAAATGTGTAAGTCCCCGAATCCTTCATCCTTTCAGTAATTTAATTTTGCTACAAATTTAATGCATCTGCTGAGTTGTTGTGATTTTGTGCTACTCCCCTTCCCCTGTACGTTTTGATTATTGGTAAAACCAGCATCTTCTACATCCAACTTCCAAAACTCAACCCTTTCTCCCAATTCAAACCCCACCGAAAACCCTTTTATCCTTGAGAGAAGACGAGAACAGCCCTTACTACCTTCCTCCGACCTTCGCGACGAACCAGAGGGCGACGTCAGTTGGTTGGAGCTTCAATCCCAAACCAGAGCCCACACCGAGACTCAAGCTCTGATAGATAATATTCTCGAGGATCCTTTTTCTGCCTCCTTAACCCTTGCACACGTTCCAGAAGGCATTCCCCTGCAAAAACCCAACAATCCACCCTCTTGCGAGCACTTTAGGGAAAACCGGGTGACTCTAGCTCGCTCACTATCTACCGCCGACCTGCCTTCCTCTTCTCTTGCGACCAAAGAAATAAAAGATAACTACTGGCTACTCCCCTACCCGAAATAGCTAGAGGAATTTCAACGAATCCTTAACCTCCCAGAAACCGCTAAGATGGTTCTGCCCGACAGCCTTCACTCAAACCCCATGAAACCTCTCTCTAATCACATCACCCTCTTTGACACATTGCTGGTGGCAGGTTCTAGATTCCCAGCCCATCCATTTTATGTTGCTATTTCTCACCTGTATAAAATTCCTCCCTTACAACTGACTCCTAACTCCATGAAATTCCTGGCGGGTTACCTCATACTATGTAAATACTATAACACCCAGACCGATCCGGTTTTTTTCCAATTTTGATTCCAAATAAAGTATCAACAGCACACCTTTTACCTTTCATCTCTCTCGGGTTTACCGCGCTTTTTGATAAGCCCCTCCAATAAAGTCCCCGAGTGGAAAAGGAACTTCTTCTTTATTCACAATACTGAAGATTGGCCCTTTATAGCCGAGCTACAAGACCATACCCCTAAACAACACAAACAACCCACCCCAAAACAATTTCCCATACTGTACAAAAAATACTTCAACCAACTCGCAGAGTGGAGTAAGCGCCATTTGACGTGGTGCTACTCACCAGCCGGCCTGATATGTTCCGGTACGTGGGCATCGACTCTCGTCCAGTCGAACCAGATCTTTCCCTTATCGAGTCTGAGTTTGGTAAGTTCCTCAAGTCCTATACCCATACAACATTTCCCACTAATAAAACCGAATAATAACACCTCTCTCTGTTACTGTATTTTCATTCATCAATAGCTGTGCGGCGTCGCGCTCCGAAACTGCCAAAGAACAACCTGCTCCGCAACCCACAACTCGCTCTGTACCCCCTCCAGTTAACGTAGACGAGGTGCTACAACAGTCTTTTGGGACAGAGGCTGACAACGTAGAGGAGGTCCAACTGATAAGAAGATTTTCCAAAGGCAAGGGAAAACGACCTCTTCAACCTGTACGAGAGAGCCCAGCAGCAAAGAGCCCAAGCCCACTGGAACAAAAGCGTCGTCGCCTTCGTAAGGGCCCCACGGCGACCTATGCTGGTTCGCCCGACCTGAGCAAGGGACTAGCAAAATGAGACAACGCCAAGGACATCCAGACCCTTCTCAATGAGCGTGCGATCAAATAGGTAGATTTTAAAAGAACCTTCTCTTTCAATATATCTAACACTTATAAATACTCATGAAACATCCTGATACAGCTGAGTCCTCTGTTCTCCAAACTCTCCGAAGAGTTAGCAGCTCGTTCAGTGGAGAGCGAGCTCCAAAAAACATGCGACGAGCTGAATGCACAAACTGAACAATAAACGCGGCAGCTATCACTGACTCAAGGGGAATTGGATGGAGCACTCAAGCTACTGAAAGCTCGCGAGGAGGAAATACAGATTTTAAAGGGCCAGGTGAATAGTCTGAAGGATGAGGTGGTTCGTACAAACAACGAACTCAAGGATGCGCAAAAGAAGGCTGAAACGCTCAAAGACGTACAAAAGCAGGTTGGAGAGCTCCAAATTCAAAACCAACAGCTTCAAGAGCGAGGCCAGAATGCCCATGAGCGAGGTGTAGTTGAAGGTCGATGGACCTTCCTCACAAGTGCATCTGGTAGGAGGTTTACCGACGCCTATAGGGAAGAGCTGGTAGAGGCCTATGAGAGGTCCTCCATCTACTTTGGTACAATGGCTGCTGGTGCTCGGGAATGGCTCTACAAAACCGCTGATATTGTTAAAGAGCAAGTCACAGCACTAGAAGTCACTTACAGCCTGGACATTCCTGCCATCATCAACCAGCTGAGCCCCTTCAGCTCCTTCAAAGGCGATTGGCAACAACCAATTGATACGAAGTGGTGGCTATCGTGCCAGAGTAAGGCCATCCTATCTGCCCAGTTATCCTCCGAGCTGGAAGCACCCTTGGAGGACCTGATTCCTGTGCCCGAACCAAGTACTACCACAAGCCTACCTCCTTCTTCTGCTGAAAAAACCACCTGAACAACTTGTACTGATACCCCTATTATGTATAAACAGTTTTAATCTCGCACTTTATTTAATATGCATAACTCACTAACACTTTCGATCCTGCACTTAGAAAATACAAACCGCATACGCATTAAAGCTCAGAAGATAATATAGGCCATACGCCATCCCATGGGACATAAAACAATCCGTCACAACTTATGAACCACTGCAACAAACAATATAGAACATAAAATAGCCCGCAGAAAAACAATCATACACACAAGTAAAAACATTATAATCACTTCAATCACAAGAAATCATCAACATAGCTCGACAAAACCCCCTTTATTGCAATAATACCAATATTTTCAAAAAAATTATACGGGAGAAGTGCCCTCCAAACAAGAGTTACCTTCTCCCGCCATACAACTTCTTATCACTAACTTCTCATCACAACTTCTTAACATAACTTCTTAACACAACTACTCACTTTATGCGGGAGAGGTGCCCTCCGAACAAGAGTTACCCCCTCCCCACATCACCGACCTAAAAGAAGTGTCAGCCCACTTTCCACACACACTTTCACTATGGGAGAGGTGCCCTCCGAACAAGAGTTACCCTCTCCCACACCGCCGACCTAAAAGAAGCGTCAGCCTACTTTCTACATAAACTTCCACTATGGGAGAGGTGCCCTCCGAACAAGAGTTACCCTCTCCCACATCGCTGACCTAAAAGAAGCGTCAGCCTACTTTCTGCACAAACTTTCACTATGGGAGAGGTGCCCTCCGAACAAGAGTTACCCTCTCCCACATCGCCGACCTAAAAGAAGCATTAGCCCACTTTCTATACACTTTCATTATGAAGAGGTGCCCTCCGAACAAGAGTTACCCTCTCCCAAATCGCCGACCTAAAAGAAGCATCAGCCCACTTTCTACACACTTTCATTTTGGAGAGGTGCCCTCCGAACAAGATTTACCCTCTCCCCACCGCCCTCTAGGCATAATACTTCTTCAAATGACATATATTCCAGCTTCTAGGCAAAACTTTCCACTTGCATCTTCAAGTATATAAGCTCCTCCTTGCAGCACTTTCACCACTTTAAACGGCCCAACCCAATTCGGCTCCAACTTCTTGGTCATGCGCAGCGCATCATCTCGCCTCCATAATAAATCGCCGACTTGAAAGCAGCGATGCTTGACCCGTTTGTTAAAAGCGGCATGTATCCTTTGTTTATAATGCTCCACATGAGCTGCGGCCCTATCACCTATCCCATCTATCGTTTCGATCGCTCCCCGAGCTAATCTCTCATTCTCCTCCGCATTGAATGTTGCCAAGCGCTGTGAGCCCCCCACTATCTCTGCTGGAATAACCGCATCCATACCATAAACCAAACTAAAGGGCGACTCTCCGGTGGAGGTCCGGGGAGCTGTTCGATAAGCCCATAGGACCAAAGCGAGCTCTTCCTCCCAGAGTCCCCCTGCCTTGTCCAGTCATAATTTAAGTCCCTGCACAATTATGCGATTAGTAACTTCGACTTGCCCATTAGTTTGGGGATGTGCCACAGAAGCAAATCGCTGCTTCATCCCCATCTCCTTGCACCAGTTTCGAATTTTTTTCCCATTAAACTGGGTTCCATTTTTAGATACTAGCACTCGCGGCACACCAAACCTGCAAAATATGTTATTAAAAATAAAATCCATCATGTGCTTCTCACTTATCCCAGTAACAGCCTCAGCCTCTGCCCACTTTGTAAAATAATCAATTGCCACCACCATATACTCCTTGTTGCCTGGGGTTATTGGAAAAGGACCCACGATATCAATTCCCCACTGCACAAATGGGCATGGCGAGCTCAGAACCATCATCTCCTCGGCTGGTATATGAATAACCGAGGCATGCATCTGACACTTTTTACATGTTCGCACTAGGTCACTGGCCATACCTTTCATTCCTGGTCAAAAGAAACCAGCTCGCAACGTTATACCAGCCAACGCTTTTCCCTTCGCGTGATCACCGCAATATCCCTCATATATCTCCCTCAACACTTCTAATCCTCGCTCCTTTTCCAAACACTTCAGAAAAGGCCCAAAACGCGATCTCCTATACATCTCTTCATGTATTACACAAAAGCGAGCTACTACCCTGGCCTCCTTCGTTGTCAATCTCTCTGCGCCCTCCTTTTCTTTAACAAGGACGTCCCATATAGGTGTGCGTCAATCATCTCCCACCTCGATCTCCATAACCTCTTTACCTTTCTCCACGCTTCTATGGTCCAACTCCATCAATGTGATTTTCCGAGTATCGCAAGTTCCCAATGCTCCTGCTATTCGAGCGAGCTGATCAGCCCGGGTGTTCTCAGCTCGCAGCAGGTGTTCCAGCTTAAACTCCTCGAAACGGGCTACTTCCTCTCGCAACTTACCTAGATATATCGCCATGCGCTCTTCTTTAGCCTCAAAATAATCGTCGAACTACCGAGCTATTAATTGCGAGTCCGTGTATGCCCACAACTTTCGTGCTCCTAACTCGTCTGCCATTTTAATTCCCTGCAACATAGCTTCATACTCATCCTCATTATTGGACGCCTTATACCCCCAATTTGATCGCGAAATCCAAAGTTTCTCCTTCTGGGCTGGTTAACACAATACCCAGCCTTGCTCCCGATATCATGGTCGAGCCATCAGTATATAATGTCCACACTTTCACCTCCTCGCCCGCATCAGCTGGGCGCACCATCTCTTGCAGAAAGTCTGCCAATACATGTGCTTTAATGGCCACCCTTGGTTCATACACCACGTCGTACTCGCTTAACTCCACAGCCCACTTCACCAATCTTCTAGATACATTTGGATTGCCTAAAACCTGCTTCAGAGCTAAGTTAGTACGCACCTTCACCCTGTGACTCAAAAAGTAAGGCCTTAGCTTCCTTGTTGTACAAATCAGCGCAAAACCTCCTTTCTCTAGCTCGGAATACTTCAACTCAGCCCCTCGTAACATCCTGCTGATGTAATAAATAGGCCTCTGCATGCCCGCCTCCTCCCTGATCAATACCGAACTGACAACGACCTCTCCTACGGATATGTATAAAACCAAGTCCTCTCCAGGCATTGGCTTAGTTAACAATGGTATCTCAGCCAAGTACTTCTTCAGTTCGTCAAACGCATCTGCAGCCTCTTTCGTCCACTCAAACTTGGACCCCTTCCGAAGTGCCCTAAAAAATGGGACACCTCTTTCCGCCGACCTGGAGATAAAACGACTAAGGCCGGCAATCCGACCTGTAAGCACCTGAACATCACGCACTGTGCGAGGGTGTGGCATCTCCACAACAGCTCGCACCTTCTCCGGGTTGACCTCAATCCCTCTCTCTGTCACCATGTACCCCAAAATTTCCTAGATCGCACACCGAACGCACACTTCTTGGGATTAAGTTTCATCCCATACTGCCCCAAGATAACAAACGTCCTTCTCAAATATTCCATGTGGGATTTCGCTTTCTTGCTCTTGACCAGCATATCATCAACATAGACCTCCATGGTGGACCCCAACAGGTCCTTGAACATTCGATCCACCAATCTCTGATAGGTCGCCCCTGCATTCTTCAAATCAAATGGCATGGACACAAAACAATATGTCCCCGTAGACGTGACAAAACTTACTTTGGGCTGATCCTCCTTTGCAAGGGGTATTTGGTGATACCCCTGTGAAGCGTCCATCATGCTCAACAGCTCGCAGCCCGACGTTGAGCCCACCAGCTGGTCGATGCATGGTAAAGGATAATGATCCTTTGGACAAGCTTTATTTAGGTCGCGGAAATCCACACACATCCTCCACTTCTGGCTTGGCTTCGGCACCATCACAACATTAGATAAATACTCAGGGAACTGAATTTCCCTGATATGGCCCGCCTTTAACAACTTTTGTACCTCTTCTTCAATCACCCTATCTAGCTCCGGCCCAAAATGCCTTCTCTTCTGCTTTACCGACCTTGCCTCTGGGTCTGCGTTTAAGTGGTGCTGTGCCACCTCAGGAATCCTGTTAGCTCCCCATCCCCAAAGGCAAATATATCCCAAAATTCCCTCAACAAATTCACCAGCTCGCCTCTCAACGTCTCAGGTATTAAGGTCCCCACCCTGGTAGTGTATTCTGGGCGACCTTCTTCCAACAAGATTTCCATTAATTCTTCATTCGGTCGAACCGAATTATCCTGCTCCTTTATCTTCTTCGTACTAAGCACTCCCTCCGGCCGATCATCATCTCTTTCGCGCTTATTTTCTATCAACCCCCTTCTGACCGTCAAATGATAGCATGATCTCGCGACTTGCTGTTCTGAAGTGACTTCTCCTACTTTTTCACCCACTGGATACTTAATACTCATGTGATAGGTCGACGTTACCGCCTGGAATGCGTTGAGGGCAGGTCGACCCAATATAGCGTTATATGCTGACCTTCCCCGAACTATCAAAAACTTTAAATTCTTCTTCGCCTGCAATTCATCCTTCCCCAATATCACTGGCAGTGTTAGCTCTCCTTCCGTATTCACTTGTGCCCCATTAAAAGCATATATGGTTGTATTCACAGGTCACACCTTCTTTTCTAATTCCATCTGCTCAAGACAGTCTGTGTAGATGATATTCACCGAGCTCCCGTTATCTATGAAGATTCTGCCAAGCTCATATCCCGCCACTTCGGCTTCAATTACTAATGCGTCATTATGATCTTCTTATAGTTCTCGTCGGTCATTAGGGCCAAAAGAGATGACTGGCCCTATCATCTGAGGCCGCCGACTTACACTAGCAACCTCCCAGGTTTCCGAGAGAGCTGACTTAGTATGTCTCTTTCGTGCATTGTTGGAATCCCCATCAGTCGGTCCCCCCGAGATAATACTTATCCTCCCTCTATTCCTCTGCGGGCCATTATGCCCCTGATTTCCTTGTTGCGGTTGTCTCGCGACTTGATCCTTAGGTGGGTCCCTCGGTGGGGGTGGAGGCAATGGTCACCCCTGCTCTTTCGGTTCTCTGACTTTATAAATCACCTCTTTAAGATGCCCAGCTTTTATAAGTCTCTCTATATCCTCCTTGAGATGCCTGCAACTCTCAGTGAAATGTCCGTAATTGTTGTGAAACAGACAAAAGGAGTTAGTCTTGGGGTGAGTAGGGATCGGTGATTGATCTTCTAGCCACTTTATAGCATTAAGAATCAAACGCTCCATAATAGTAAGCACTTTGGCCTGCGGATAGATTAACGGAGTAAAATCTTCATTCCTCCAGCTCCGCATACTTGTCTCTTGCTTCCCACTAACTCCTGCGCTCGAAGCCAAGAGCCCGCGCATCATCCTACGAGGGTCTCTCCTCATTTCCCTTCTAGACGAGCTACCTCCTGTATCTGCAACCTCTCTACCAAAACTCAACTGATGCTCCTCCTCAGCTTTTTCCACTTGTATATACTTATGACATCTTTTTAAGACTTCATAATAAGTGCGTGCCTCTTTCTTGACCAGCGATTTGCGCAAGTCCTCTCTTCTCAATCCTTGATGCAAGGCTCCATCTTTCATCTCGTCTGTAGCCAGAGGTACCTCTAGGGTGGCACTAGTAAATATGTTAACATACTGCTTCAACGTCTCGTCAGGTCGTTGTACCATAGTAAAAAGCGACTGTGCCGTCTTCGCATTTCGTCTCACGCTGGAAAATTGTTTTAAGAATGCAGCTTGTAGCACCTGATAACTGGTAATTTTTCCCCTCGGCAACTGATAAAACCAGTTTTGTTCAATTCCTCTCAAAGTGGAAACAAAAGCCCGGCACGCCACAACATCCGAATAATTATGCAACATTCTGGCGTTCTCGAAGAGCTGCAAATGCTCGATTGGATCCGTCGTTCCCCGATACTGAAACTCCAATGCCTTATATTACTTAGGTACCGCGGCCTGCGACATATCCTCTGAGAAGGGATGTCCCTCACCTTCATCAAAATTTTCTCCGCCCACTCACTTCTGTAACTTTAACATGGCCTCCTACAAGTCTTTGAGAGCTTTATTCTCTGGTCCTATCTCATTCTCGCATTTTCCCTCCTTGTATCCTCCGAGTTTTACGAGTTTTGTCTCGAGATTCACCATCCGTACTCGAGTTCTGGGTTTCACTCTCACTAGCCACGTCCACGACCTCGGTGCTTGGAATGACTTCGCCGTATCTTTATCCCCTTCCTTCTGTGTCCACGCCTATGAGTATTGGACTCCTAGGTAGGATTAGAGGTGTCCTCGTACTTTCGCTTACTCTGCCCTTTCTTCCCCCGAAGAGATCTTTTAGAAAGAGATCCCTCATTTTGTTTCGCCTTCTCAGTTACCGACTTCTCCTCCCTCTCGCTGTTAAGATCGTCCTTCTTCTCTTTCCAAGTATCCATTCCGCTTGCTAGATACCTATGCAATTCCTCCTGTTTCTCCAAAGGCACAAAATCCATAAGCCCCTCTAAGAACTCCTTGTTAATCTGACAAGGCTTATCCTTATGTAAGTCCTTCCACTCTTTCGTTCCTATATGGATTACTTTCTGCGCCACCACCTCCGGCGTCCTCAAGATTTTCGCTGGTTCCTTTCCATCCCGACGCTTTGGGGAGGGTGGTTTCGCACCATCCAAGCCCTGGAATGTCGAATCCACCTGTGGAGATGTCTGTCCACCTTTCATCACGTCTCCTTCATCGGAGCCCGCCATCCTGGACTTCCTTTTCTGTTTGTCCGACTCAGAACCATAGTGCAAGGTTCTAGGTATTATGTTATCCTTCATGTTTTGTTTACGAGATTTCTCACGCCTTTTTCTCAAAGACTCGATGTCCCCCTTTCCCACAGACGGCGCCACTTGATAAATCCAAATCGATTGGTTACCAAGAATAGGGGGTACTAACCTCAAATCTGAGATTAGCGACATGAAGTAGATCTTAAACACGTCACAGCGACCTACCAAGCCCTCCACGAATCTACTGGCGACCTCGCTGGTCCTGCAAAATAGCGCCTCGGACGGGTCGGATTTCAGGCCCGTCGAGGCCCTCCGATACTTAAGTTAATAAGAAAGTCACAACTCACACTACTACTAAAAGAAGATGATATATGATGCGATATGATACGTAACCTGTATAATGAGAGGTAAACACCTCCTTTTATAAAGATAAAACAAGTACTCTCTCGATCTAGAGTTACCTTCTCCCACTACAATTCCATAAATACCATGACACTACAACCGACTTAACATTAGGATTCCTCCCTTATGGTAGGTTCCCATAAACAATAAACCTCTTATTAAATTACCAAAATAGGCCTGGTCCTGTTACTTTTTCCATACAGCCCACCAAGGCCCCAAAAACTCATCCACACTAAGCCCATGAACGAGCTAAATCACTCAACACCAAACATAAGAGGTCGCGACCCTATATGAGAACTCATCTTCATACTCCAGGTCGCTACTCGACAAGAACCAGCTCTCTCACTTCTCAAAGACACCATCCAGCTCGCCCACCTCCCAGAGGAACACCCTCTCTAGGAAATGAGGTCGCTTTTCACAAATACTCATAAATATCAAACAATATCACGTGTGGACATTTTGGTCCATATCACCTACATCCCAAAACAAATTTGAGACATAATACCACTCTCACCAACAAAACCTTTTAGTTTCATTCTCAACCCCCCAACAAATTTAAACAAACCCATTTCAAATAGAAGAAGAAGAAGAAGAAGAAGAAGAAGAAGAAGAAGAAGAAGAAGAAGAAGAAGAAGAAGAAGAAGAAGAAGAAGAAGAAGAAGAAGAAGAAGAAGAAGAAGAAGAAGAAGAAGAAGAAGAAGAGACTAGTGACGGGCAAGAAACAAATCACCAATTTCAATTTTTCTTGTTAAAATTAAAGTTGTGTATACAAAAATCATTGATTTTACTGTCTAAGTTCTCAATTAGGTATAAGTTGATATTAACATGAAAAACAAACTGTGTAACTATGCATCTATGATTTAGAAAACTAGGATTCGAGATGATTTGCAGTACTGATTGACCAAAATTACGTGATAATTTTGATATGAAAATACCAAAATTTGCTTCAAATTTCTTTCAGCAGTGAATAATATTTGCTTCAGATTTCATTCAGCTGTGAACTAAATTTTGTTTTATTTTTACTACTTTATATATCAGTTTTTTAGGAATCGATATAAAAAGTAGTAAAAAAAATCACAACAAAATGAAAATTGAAGCAAATCTCATTCACTAATTATCGAAACTTGCTTCAAATTTCGTTATCTTCCTATCAAATTATCGCATAATTATGGTCAACCAGCACTGAAAATCAACTTGAACTTCAGTTTTTCAAAATCAAAAATTCATAACTACATACTTCGGTTTTCATGTTAATATCAACTTCAACTAAATCTAAAACTATGTTTCTATTATTTAGACAACAACATCCATGGTTTTTTTTTAATACAAAACTTGAAGTTTAATAAGAAAAGTTAAATGAGTGGTTTATTTCTTACCCGTCACCCATTTCGCTCTCGCTGGTGATTCTTCTTCTTCTTTGTCTGAAAAGAGTGTGTACAGTAATTTATATATTTTATGGGTATGTTGAATTTAATAACGGTATATAAGACAATTCTTGGAATGACATTTCTGTAAATAAAACTAATTAATACTGGTGCGACTAGTAATGTGTCGGGTGCAAGTATAATTTGCCATATTTTATTTGGTCCAAGCCTATGCAAACATAGATCAATCCCACCTTTTTCTCAACCCAAATTAGCTTGGGATAGAAATTGTTAGCTCTAACAATAAACAAAACCTCTAGCCAATATGAGTACATATATGGTACAAAAAAGCTGACCAGGGGTCAAATCCCTGAGTGTATGTACAAATCTTTCCTTTGAATTAATCAGATACTCTTTCCTTCTATTTAGTTCAGTATTTCAAAAATAAAAGAGAAAAATATTTTTTACCTCCTGAACTATGACCATTTTGACACTTTGCCTCCTAAACTTCTTTTTCATGCAAATTACCTCCTAAACTGTGTGAATTTTGCACTTAACCTCCTGAACTCCCATTTTTGGTGGAAATTCTAGTTGGATCTCACTTGTGCGACATGCACACTAACATATAAGGGATAAAATTAACTTTTTATCTCCTAATCATGACTCCCGCTCAAAATAATGGCACGTGAGCACTACGTAGGTTCCAAATCCTACGTGTATACATATATTAATATGAACATTATCTTAACAGGTCACACGAGTGCTCACGTATCATTATTTTGAGCAGGAGTCATGAGTAGGAGATGGAAAGTCAATTTTACCCCTTATATATTAGTGATTAGCACATATTTGTCCTTATTTTTAGTAGGTTTATAGCTTGTTTTTCTTATTGTTTTTGGTATAAGTTGGGTAGTTTAAGCTCTATTTCGTATATTTGTACTCTCAGCTTATTTTACCGCTTTTTGACCTAGATTGATGCAAATAAGTGATTATTTGTGGTTTTTCACTTTACAGCTAAGTAACCGGATGAGTTCAGCGCCTAATTAGATGAAGTTGATGTTCGATAAATGGAGGACGGACTTTCCGGTGAACGAGTAGCAAAAAGATAGAAGAAGACGGAGGCAGACGCGTAGCCGCGTCGACTAACGCGACCGTCGACGCTCCATCGACGCGAGCCATGATCTGCGTCAGTCGACGCAGCATCGACGCTACTTGCTGAAGCGTCGATGTCGATGCACCTGTGTCAACGCAACGTCGACGCTACTTTCTGAAGCGTCGACGTCGATGCACCTAGGTCGACGCAACTTGCTGAAGCGTCAATGTCGACGCACACCGTCGACGCACCCGCCCAGCCGACGCGCGCACCAGGCAGCACCGACGCCGAGCACCAGCACACGTCAGTCGACGCACCGTCGACGCGACGGCCCAGAATCGGGAATTTTAGGGTTTCTTATGCTCCAAGTCAAGGGAAATCTATTTAAACCCTTCCAAGTCCGTCCCAAACGGACATCTCCGACCCATATACACTGAATCTCTGATCTTGAGGCTCGAGAACAACACCATCCACATCCCAATAACAACAAGTGATCAAGATTGAAGATTCGAGGATCGCCGAGCTCCAACCGTCCGTTCGCGATCCGTTCTTCGACCGAGATCAACCAATTTTCCGAATTAGCTGGAGAATTTACTACGATTTCTAGTTTAATAAGTACTCTAAACCTTTTATCGCTTTCGTAGTTTAATTTATGCAATTAAGTAGTAGTTTCTAATATTTGTTCTTGAGTTGTTTGATGTTTCGCACCTTAGATATTTTTTATATTACAATTCGTAATCTTAGTTTAATTAATGTTTAGTTATTATTCATGCTTGGTTAGTTTACTTCGTTTACATTTCGTTCTAGATAATTGATGTTCGTTTATGCTAGTTAATCTTATTTTAAATTTTTAGAATAATTTCTCTAGTTTATAAGTTCGAATAGCTGAATTTAATTTCCTAGTTTTAATTATAGTTCTTGCGTTTTAAATTCTTAGATAATCAAACAATCAAACCCCCCCCCCACCACCACCCACCCCCCCCCCCCCCAATGTATGTGAATTTAAGTTGAACAAACGGTTTGAGAATTCCGATTGTATATTCCTCGAGAGACGACTCGAGTCAAGTTGCCAAACTACGCGCGACCCCGTTCTCTTGCGGGCAAGCTATTGATCTTTTGACAAATTTTCATAAGTAGGCAACACAAAAGCTTGAATCAAAATTTTGGCGCCGTTGCCGGGGAATATACAAAGGTTTTCAAAAATATGCTTGTTCATTTTTATTTTTATTTRAGTRGTTATTTGTATAATTATTCTCTCTAGTCGATACGTTTGATTTGTTGTTGAGTTCATGCAAGGTCGTAGGTCGCTTAGGCTCGAACTTGCACCATTCATCGACAACGTTCATCGTCCGAATCAAGTGAGACCACCTCACTCTCCCACAAGTGAATCGTCTGCCACGACTGATTTTATTTGTGACCCTGTTCCGGAAACGATGTTGCGACTAGATAACCAAGCACACAACAACGGGGATGACCAGTCACCAAGGCATCCACCCGTGCAACAAAGAAGTGGGTACGGGAGTGAACCAAATCGTCCCGACGGACCAATACAGCCTCAAGCATACGAGGAGAATATTCAACGAAACGGAATAGACCAGAATGAAGACCAAAGAAGAGGAGATAATCGCTACCGCCACGTCCCGGACGACTATTCTGAGAGATCATATCATGGCGACGAGCGGGTCAATGAGTGGCTAGCATATGACGGGTACCATGAGAGAGACGGATACGCGGGGCGAAATAAGCAAGCAAGATACCAACGGGAGGTGCGCGAACCGAGACAAAGAGAGTTCACGACCCCTCAAGTGGGTCCCTATAGTTTGGCAATTGTGTTGGGTAGAACTGCGAGAGACTTCGAGTTGAAACCTCATATCATCAACAACCTCCTGACATTTCACGGCCTCGCCAACGAAGACCCACTTACGTTCCTTAAGGAGTTCTATGCCGAAGTTAGCAGGATTCCATCCCCGGGACTTCATCACGAAGACCTTCAAATGGTGTGTTTTCCGAGTTGCATGAAGGATAAATCCAAGTCTTGGCTACTATCACTAGAACCGAGATCTCTAGTCGATTGGCCCATGGTGAGCGACAAATTCATTAATCAGTACTACTCAGCTCAGACGACGGGCCACATAAGGAGACAAATAGCCAACTTTGTCCAGCAAGACGGGGAGTTATTTCACGAGGCGTGGGAACGTTTCAAATCTTTATTGCAAGCTTGCCCCCATCATCACAAATCTCCGGGAATGGTGAATCAACTTTTCTACGAGGGACTTCTAGATTCTTATAAGAATAACGTAGAGGTGGCTGCTGGAGGAGATTTTGGGGATTTGACAGCGACAGCTGCCAAGCAACTATTTGAAAGAATGAGCGAAAAGTTGAGGCAAACGAGCTCTCGACCACAGAATATAAGGGTTAACGAGGCAACTGAGGTGCCAAGTAACGAGACCTTCGAGGTATGTACACGTTGTGGAGAGCAAGGGCATTCAGTGGATTCATGTACAATGGGGTATCACGAGGATACCGACGCTGAAGCACACGCCATCAAGGACCAATTGCGCAACATAGATCTTCCAACTTATGAGCACAGGCCTCAGCCAAACACCAAGTTTAATGCAAATCGTAACTCTCCTTACTTGAAATGGGGCCCTGAGAATCCACATTACGCCCCAGCACAAAATAAATCAACACAACCTCCACCGAGCAAATCACTACCAGCAGGGCCAACACCTATTCCTATACAGCCAAATGATCAACTGCTAATTTGGCAACAGAACCAAGTCACCGAGATACTGAGAAACAGGGATGGATTGACCAGCCTAACCACGCAAGTGAATAAGCAAGGAGAGGTCTTGGATGATCTATCTAAGAGCGTGAAGAACTTGGAAAATATGATGGGGCAAATGGCGACATTCATGGCAAAACACGACAACGAAAAGGGGAAGCTTCCGAGCCAACCCGAGCAAGCTTCCGCGGTTCATATTCTACGAAGTGGGAAGACGATAGATAATAAAGTCGAAGAACTGAACAAAGGGGACACTGAAGTTGAAAAGGAAGGGCTGCCCACGAACAATGACCCCAAATCGGTTGACCAAATGCATAAGTCACCAAATCCGTACATTCCTGGGTCGTTAAAAGGGAAGTCCCCGAATCAAGTACCCTCTCCAGTAACAAATGACGATTCCACCGAGCCTCCGAAGGCATCACCAATCGCTATTCGAGATAAGGTTCCTTTCCCAAGTTGTCTACGCCCAGAAAAAGAGAATAAAAAGTTCATGGAACTTTATAATCTGCTCAAAAACGTCAACATTAATCTTCCTCTGTTAGACGTAATTAAGACGATGCCCGCTTACGTGAAATTTTTCAAGGAACTAGTTGCGAGGGAATGGCGTCTCGAGACACTCCAGCAAGTTAAATTAACGAAAGAGGTGAGCGCCATATGCAAAGGGCCTCTACCTAAAAAGGAAAGAGACCCAGGAAGTTTCTGCATCACCATCACTTTGGGAAACGGACAGACAGCACGAGGCATGCTTGACCTTGGAGCGGGAATCAATTTGATGCCTTATTCCCTTTATAAGGAATTCGATTTGGGGACAATGAGACCAACGACGATGCGGCTACAATTAGCGGACCGATCAATTAGACAACCACTTGGCATAGTCGAGGATGTTCTAGTTCAAGTTGGCGAGCTTGTGATTCAAGTCGATTTCGCCATACTAGATGTCGGCGAGGTTCTGAAGGAGGGCACTGAACATACTATTCTGCTTGGTCGACCATTTATGTCCACTTCTCGTACACTGATTGACGTACACAAAGGGAGGATGACCTTGTCCGTGATGGGGGAGACAATCACATTTTCGCTGAAAGATATCCACAACACTCCTTC